>CM071955.1:15312500-15485000 GCA_036784905.1 Acrossocheilus fasciatus | reverse complement strand
TTTCGCCCACTTAAACCCCACCCTTTTATTACAACCTACTGCAAGCTTTTCAGATTGGCAATCCAATCAACAACTGATGGATAAAAATCTCACTTTACATTTTTTTTTTCTTTTTAGAGAGTCCATTTGACTGTATTTCACAAATATTCGAAGAATATATCTGCCGCTACATCCGTTACACTGCGACTTTATAATCCTTAATGTAAAAATAATAAAACTTTAAAATATTTTCTATAAAACTACAATAAGTATGGTTGATATCACAAATAAAATAAAATAAAGTAAAATAAAGTAAAATAAAATAATAGAATAAAATAATAAAATAAAATAAAATAAAATAAAATAAAATGTTTTGTTTTAGCATCCTGACCAGCATGACACAGCAATATTGTTACAACTCATCCAATGGCATGTTTTGAGTGGGACCATCTCTTTTAATCCAACCAATTGCAGACCAGAGATTGTTTGGAAAGTTATTTATAATTTTCGCAATGTCATCTCCTTTCTTTTGTGTAAAAGACTGCGCAATCGCATTAAAAATCATCAACCAGTAATGAATGTGAACTGAAGCATTCAAAATCCGCAAAAGGAGGCTAAAGTTCCATGAAAGTATCATAAAAGTAGTGCATATGACATGAAATTCATATGATGAAATTTAAATCATTATTTACTGATAATCACCATTTGTAAACTGCTTGATATGACCATCAAACTAAAAGAACCAGATACAATTGTTTTTAAAAAGTAATCATACAGACGATGTGTATGAACTAGAATAACTGATTCATTCAAAAGATATCACTCAAAAAAAAAGAATTAGTTGACGTTAAACTGGACACTCTAAAACTGAACTCTTATAATTGCGCCAAGGAGAGTTAGGGCGGATGTCAAGACGTTTTGCTTCATTTCATACACAAAGCTATGGCTTCACAACACTTGGAATATAACACATAACTCTTTAATGATGGTGCTTTTGCATCCTTTTTAAGCTTGAAAGCTTCAGCACTCATTTATTGTAATTGCATGGAAAAACAGCTTTCAAAACTTCTCCTTTTGTGTTCTGCAGAAGAAAGCAAGTCATGCGACATTTCCTTTTTTAAGGTGAACTGTCCCTTTAATATGAATACTTCATCATGTTTCTTCTGAAATGTTGTGAAATACTCGCAAAAATGCAACTTTTTAAATGCTTTAATATGAGGGTCAGTGCATCATAAAAACAACCAAAGCTCATTAAGAAACTGAAAAATAGAGGGTCTGTTGATAGCCCCCATCCCTCTTTTACCTGTCTCTCTCACACTATTTTTGTCTTCAAAGGGAATAAAAGATTTAGGGATAGCCATTGCTTTTAGCCATGGAAGGCTGACTGATTCAAGTTCTATGATCAGAACAGTGGAAATAGAGGAAAGATGTGTCGGCGGTAGAGGTCGTGTTATAAAAGAATGATGAATGGTTTCCATTACACCACTAATGGAGTTTAGAGTCTATTGTCCCTTAGTTCTACTCCCTGCTCCTAATTCCGCACCTATTTGATTTGCGTCTAATTAGAGCGTCATGGGTTGCAAAGCCACTCAGGGAGTGGTCACAGATGACTGGGGTCCAGGCCCTTGGGACTGCAATAAGTATTTTTAGTAATCTGGTCTAACTCGTCTTCGTCACACCTCTGGCAGTCTGTGTCACAGTAGACAAGGTGAAGGAAAACATGTCTCCTGTCAGATTTGAGAGAAATGAAGAGCGCTTTTAGATGAACAATGAGCAGGAAAAAGAAGGATGCTCTGAATCGTTTAGATGGCTTTGCACTACATCACTACACAAACAAACAAACAAACGAATGAATGAATGAATGAATGAATGAATGAATGAATGAATGAATGAATGAATAGTTGTTTTGTTTTCCAGTAAATTTTTAAATTACAAATAAGCATAAAAAATAATCAGTGTTAATACCTTTTTAGTACCTTTTATTTTTATATTTTAGGTTTCGCTCATTTTGATTTTAGTTTTAGTTTGGGGGGGGGGGGTTGTTTGCTTTATTTTTATTAGATTTCTTTTCATATTTTTTATTAGCTTCAATTTATTTACTTCAATTTTAGTAATTTTAGTACTTCAGCTTAAACTTATTTATTTCACTCAGTTGCCAAGAGAACATTTCTATTTTTTTGTGTAAAATTTAACAGTTTAAGTTTAAGTTAATACTGATATTGATTTTATTTTATTTGTATTATTTTATAAATATTTATTATATATTTAATTTTATTATATTATAAATAATTTCAAAATAAGGACATAATAGTTCCATATATAATAATATGGAATTTAATCATTCCAAATTATTTATTCCAAGAAACTTACACATCTGTAGTAGTTACCACGCATCAGAAGGTTAAATATTCACCTTAGAAAATACAATTGTATCACTGTTTGTCATGAATAAATATTGAATTAAATTCATTTCTTCTTTGGACATAAATCTTATTATTGACCCTTCCTCATCCATTATGCTCAAATCAAGGGTAAAATGCCCATTATGTAAAAAAAAAAAAAAAAAAAAAAAAAAGATATATTTTCTAAAAATAACTTAATTACATAATTCTTAAATGTATCTTGCTTTAAAGATGTTTACATATTTTTACTAAAAAAGACTAAAATACGGATTAAGAAAATTGTTTTAGCAATGTGTGCAAGTAATGTTGTAGTGCATATTAACAAGGTTTTGAATGTTGATTACATGAAACTGTACAACTGTACAAAGTAAAGCACAAAATATAGTGAATATAGGCCAAATCAAAGGGGACCATGATTCACACAATCTAATGCTGTTCGACAATAGAAGATGTTCTCTTGAGCTGCCTGATATGTTAGTGTTGAAAAGTGGAGGAAAACAAATACGGTAATGACTAAATCCATTTTTGTACACTACTGTATATTGAGCTTTCTTTCTCTATGTTTTCCGTAAAAAGCAATTCAGAAATATTTGGTCTGTTTTATTATTAAACATTTTGCATCAAGTATGTGGAATATTATTAATTCATTGTTTTCTTATTGACATATGCTTTATCTTTGTGTGTTTGGTTTCTGGTTGCCAAAATATGTGAAAAAGATGTGTATAATATGTCAGTGAATGTACAAATGGGAATGCAGTGATTAAGTTTTCAAATCTACCTGTACATATTTTCTTAAGCCTTATGACTATATAGAAAGAAGCGTTTCTGTGATTGAGGGATTTGCTGCTCTTGCTAACATCCAAATGAACAAATCTAGAAACGAATGGGGGGGGGGGGGGGGGGTGACAATGACTATGTCTAATGCTTTTCTCACAAAAGTGCACAAATGTATCACAAATATGGTGGAATTTCAAAACCTATTTCCTCAAAGAGGCCCCAGCTAACAAAAATGTGTTAGTTTTGCTCATGTTCCCATTAGGTAATGAAAATGTTGTTTTAGAATCTTCTCTGAACATTGAAAATGTCTTCATTCAGTTCATGATAACAGAAGTTCCTAATTTTAAGAGAACCTTGCAAGAATGTTTGGCAAAGCTGAGAATGTTAGCCGGGGTCCGTCCACACTCTGTGCTGAAAGGTTAAACCATCTGCACATCTCTTCTTATTCTCTTCTCACCTGGTTGCCTTTCCGAATGTCAGCAACTATCATAAACTCTAAAGGTGTCTAAAGTGGTTCTCTTACTGCATTTTCTGCAGGCAAAAATCACTGTGACTTCACACTGTTTCAGACCTCCAAGTGTCACAGATCATTAGACACGGGTCACCTCAATCAGACCCCCCAAAAAACTGGCACATGGCACATCCAAAACTGGACATGCCCCGAGGGAGAGGAAAGAAGCATGACTAAGACACGAGTAAGAGGACAGCTGAAAGCTGCTCGGCCACAAAAGCGTGTAACAGAGGAACTGTGAAGGCTGTCAAAACAAATCCAAGAAGGGAAAAATGCCAATATGTAGAAACAATCCAAAGAGATAAGCAGGAAATAAATAAACATATGTTGTTTAACTGTTCCAGATCCCCTTCATATTAATTACCAAGAACAAGCACCAATCACGGGCCAATTACTCCTCTGGCTGCTCAATTTCAAATTATATTTTTATTGCTCGCTATTAGGCGGTAAAATTACATCCATCCTTGTCTACGGGAGAATTAATAATTCATTGGAAAGAAAGAGTCAATGATCCTTGCAGAGGGAATTCAAATGACCATTATATGACTACCTCCACAGCTGCTGGCAGTAGTGTTACTACAACGTTTGTTGAGAGTTATACTGCCTGAACGCTTCCCACATATCCCTTTCACAATAAAGATGATCAGTTAGTAAGTATGGGTATTGAAAACAACTATGATATTGGATCAATGGCAAGTAGGTGCGTCAATGATAAAGAATGAAAAGAAATTTAATCTAAATTTTAAAAGTTTTTTAGAAAAGTACTTTTTTTGTATTCATGTTAGTTTCATTTGGTTTTGAAAAACTTAACACCATTTTCAAAATGGTACACTCTTGTTCCTTTTACCTTGAGTATAAACATCTTAATAATAATTTTAAATGAATATATTTTTCAAGGTACGATTTTTGTTCATGTATGTCTTTTTTTCTTTTTCTTTTTTTTTGATGAATGTATTCACTAAAATAATTACATTTTTGGTCAAATTATTATACATTTTGAAAGACTTATTGACGTTGATACACCGTCAAGAGGTACTGCAGGGGAATGATTTCATCTGTTGAAAAATATAATTATCAGTATAAGAAAGCAGGCATTAATAGGATTTTTTTCTTTTTTTTTCTTTTATGTAATCAGGACAGTTCTATCACCCTGATATTTTTCACTTTGTGTCCCCAGAATTTTTTTAATTCAGATACTTTATGCAATTGTATTTACTGAAAAATAATAATAACCATTTAAAACAAGCCAAACTCTTTAAAGAAAAACATTTTTCTTTTTGTATTTATGTTGGTTTCAAGAAATCACGTTGGTATAATTTTATGTGCTCAGGCAGGGTGTGCTCACACACACACACATACACCATGAATAAAAAATTAATTAAAAACAGTTTTAGGTCATGATATCAGGACAGTTATATCACCCTGATGTTTTTAATTTTGTGCCCCCTCAAAAAAAAAAAATATCCACGTGAATTTTAGAAATGAAAAACATTACATTTTGAATGTATTTTTGAAAGAAATAACAGCACATCATGTAACTGACCCTAATATACAAAGCCACTTGCGGTTTAACTATCTATAGATTACAAGAACTTGTAATAAGCCGCAGGGTTGCAAGCAGAGCCAATAGCTCCTCATTCTTACGGGAAGCGTGCCCAACACGGGTCGGCCTCTTCATACCGCAATTACTCATATTTCCCTCACAACCCTCAGAGACGGTAGAAGACAGCAGTCATCCATTCTACCTGCAGAAAACAAGTGCTGTGCATCTCTGCCACGCTCAGAAGCTCTGCTCACCCACTCCTTCTGGTGTAAGAGGTTTAAGAAGGGTATGACATACAGTGATTATGACAGCAATAGAAGATGATGGGTTGATTGTGTTAAATCTGGCATTATCAGACACAGTCCAATCAAAGAGGTTATCTGGCATTTAGGGAGATCCGTGCTACAAAATGACATCAGATGAAAAGAACTCTAATCCTTGTGAGAGAATTAAACAGCTCTGAAAAGGGTAACGTGTCATCGCATAGCTGACGAATGAAAGAATGTTCTCAAAATAAAACAAACAAAACTTCTGTGAAGAAGATGTCAGGGAAACAGGGTATCCCAGGATCTCTGTCAAATGAAAGTGGGTCTGTCGCTCAGTAGGGGTTAGAGAAAAAAGGAATAGGCCTCCCTCTAATGCTTGAATAAGCTGGAATTTAAATTAAAAGTCGTGCTCGCAGTTTATTCCTTTGCCCTTTTCACTTGACTGCAACTTTCTGCAACTACATGACAAGAGCAGACTCAAATGTTCTTTGTGAGATGGAGTCTCTGAACTCGTGTGCAATTAAAACAACCGAGATATTAGGGTGCACAATGAATGGCACATTAAAAAATATAATGCAAATTAATTATGGATTTCATGTCAGTGAAAAGAGCATCTTGGGATGCAGCAAGAAAAACAGCTCAATAATCCTCTTTTCACACTAAAACCTTTCGACCTTCCATTTCTCCTTCCCAAACTCAGCGAGCCAATGGTGAAAGCCCCACAGAGCAATACATTAACCTGTGTATTTGCCCTGAGATATGTGACCTTGACTCATGAGGAAAAAACTCAGTCCCTGACTGCCACGGCCATCTGTGCCCCGAGGAGGAGGTCTCTCTGTGACTTCATTCAGTCTCACTTCATCCAAAATGTGGTCCTGAGCTGTTTCGATCCATCTCACTTTCCCTGGGAATGTTTTTTTTTGTGAGCAAAAGGGTCACTTGATTATTTTTGAGGCATGTGGAATCTTGTGAAAAAGACGAACACTTCAGCATACTTTCAAAGAAAGTACTTGGAAATAATATACTTTCAAAGAACATAATTAAGTATAAACTGAATGTAATATTTTTTGACATTTAATTGCATGCTATTTATTAAATGAAAATGTATTGTAGTTTAAATGTATGTTAAATGCAATTAGCTGAACTTTAAAGTGCTTTTTTGACCCACTTGAGTACATTTTTATATGAAATTTCATAATTACTTCTATTATCTTTGAAATATGGTTAAAGGGGTCATGACACAAGAAATCATTTTTTCATTGATCTTAGACCTCTATAAGGGTCTTTGAACAATTAAAACATTACAGTACAAAAAGAGCATTTATTTAGCCAAGCTCCAATTGCCACTTCACAAAGAACTGCCTTTCTTAGTTACTGTTGCTATGTCCGACAAGTCATGGCACTCTCACACCAAAAATTCATTGTGGAGCAAAGACAACATTGACAACACACCGACAGACAAGATAGAGCAGATTACTTTTGTTATTAAACAAAGTGTCAACTTTCAATTCTTGACATTTTGTAAGAAATTGAAACATGAATGAACATCAGAAGGTATCATGTTTCAACTGCAGAAAGATGTCAATACACCGTTGTTCAAGTTAATGTCCACCAACGTTAATCTACTCTTCTGTCTGGTTGGTTTGTCAGATTGGTCAGATTGTCTGTGAATCAAAATCCCTGCGAAGGGTTGCAAAAAAATTGCATATGACCACCTCTAGAGCAAGACATTGTCAAATCATTTTACATCATCTCACCACTGGCCACGCCCACTGATCGCTTGACAGCTGACACGGTCTACACCAGACATCAACATCACCTCGCCAAAGAAGCAAATAATTATATTTCTGCTGTACTCCGTGCACTTTAGCTACGCCCAACAACAGGACAAATGGAAGAGTGAAAGAACAATCGCTTTGATGTGATAAGTTTAAACAGATTTCAAAAGGTCCACAGTGTCAGGAACAAGTGGATGGTTTATTAATGGCATCCTAGATCATGTCAGAAGATTATATGTTTGTTTCAAACATTTTATGTTTGTTTCAAGCATCAAAAGTTCGTAAAGAAACTTTTGATGAAAGATGAAGCAGCCAAATATATCAGATCTGACAACAGCTACATTGAAAACATTTTCATAATGCTCTGTCAGTAAATTATGGTTTTATATGGATAATGCTGTTTCAAAACACTTACATGCAATAGCAGGGGTGTTGATACTTTTTCACATGCTATTGCATTAACTAATCACAGCAGGCTCCACTTTAATGAAAAGCTGTAAAGAACACGCCCCTAAAACTGTTCATTTCAGACAGAGGGCAAGAATGAGTGTTGAAAATAATCTTTTTTGTGAATATGTGACTTTTTTGTGCTAAAAGCTTTATTAACATTAGAAGTGAATGTCAGGAACATATATTAAAATAATAAAAAAAAAAATAAAAAAACACGTCATGACCCTTTTAACGTGTACTGTTAAATATAATGTACCGACAAGCATTTATGGTCAACTAAAATATACTTTAATGTAATTTCTATTGAAACTTGTTTGTCATGTATTTAAAAATCACACATTTAAAACAATTATAATCAAGTACTTTACATATGCTTTAATATAAAAATAAGTGTGCCACTTTAACACATGACAAAATGTTATTAAAATATATTGATTAAAAATGTATAAGTAAAACTTTAATCTGACATTACAAAGTGCACTTAAGCTGGTTAAGAAACAATCATTAAAGTGAACTGTTTTTAATTAAATTTAAATGGCACTTTATTTCATTAAAATTAATATCTGCAAGTACAGTTTGCTAAAAACATGCTTGAGATTTGAAGTACACAGCAAGTGCACACTCAATACAATTAAGCACTCTTCTTTTTCACAAGGGGAGATTCCTGTCAAGACAATTTATTGAGACAAAGGAGGATCATTTAAGTCAGTTCTGCACTGTCTAAGAACGATGAACGCTACTATTTGTGTTCTAAACAAGACAGCTCTGCTTTGTTGTAGGCTTTCTATTTCTGACGCCATCTGCCGCAGCCTGATACTGAAGTATGCGACAGATTTCACTCTAACAGATACATCAACACAACCAGGCAGCCATACAAATGAAAATAATCCATTCCATCAAAATCTACTGCAGCGCACAAAGCAGACAAAGGAGATGTCATCCGTGTCAGAACAAAGTGTGAAATGTTTGTTTCATCATGCTGCAGGCCTTTCGCGTAACACAATAGACAAACATCAGGATGTGGTCGTCAGTCAGTCATGATACAGCCGCAGAGAAAAAGAACAGACAAATTACAGCTAATTACAAGTTGAAAAATCAGGCAAGAGGGGTCGGCAATTTTGTGTTCCAAAACCAGTGCGTAAAAGGGCTGGCGGATGATCGCAACGAGCCCGCATGCAACCCGAACGGTATCACCAAAACCTTTTATGGGCACTTTATTAACAACACAGAGTATACTTGTTTCCTAGCAGCAAAGCACATGCTAAAAGACATTTAATCACAGACAGAAGGGAGCTATTAAAACATGTTAAATGACAGATCCGTTTCATACACATTCATTTCATTGTTAGAGAAATTCTCCTGTGAGTGACATTTGTTTAACTATTTTTTATGTGGATGGAAATACAGCGTTAACAAACAGAAAAATACTCAATATTCAGTTGCCTCAAGTTATCACAAAATAAAGGTTGAAGGAAACTGAATGTTTATGACTAGTAATGTTGAATGAAAACGAAGCCTAAGATATAGAGCTAGAAAGAGTATGAAATGAGTTAATGGTGCTTTTAAAAACAAGTCTAATTTACCAGAGATATGTTTTCACTTTGAAACCGAAATGTCATTAAATGTCCAGTGACAACGGAATGTGAAATATATATAAGAATCTAAATAAAGCGAACTGCTGAGGACTATAATCAGCTGTGACAAGAAGGCAGATGTCTGCATAAACAAATTACACTGTAGTGCAGGCTCTTAAATAGCAAAAATATCCTGATTTATGCATAAAGGGCCTTTCACACCAAATGCAAAACTAAAAAGTGAAACAAATCGCTGCCGAATGGTCTATTCACACCAAGAGCGGAACGGATATCTGTTGGTCTAAACAAAAAGCAAATGCACAAAGCTACAACAACACCATTCAGCTGGTTTGCCACCCGGCTCTCAAGACGATGATTATAACCCGCCTCCTCGAAGACGACAGTTTAACAGACTCAGAGAACTACATGGCACAAGACAACTACGCAAGTTCAAGACTAATGTCTAGTGACAGCGGTAAATATACAGTGGTGTGTTTTGAGGGCTGTCAATGTGATCACAGATAAAATCAGACAGAAATCTACACTTAAAAAATGTTTGTCATCTTTACAAGAAAAAAAGAAAAATGCTTAAACCAGTACAACCCCCCCCCCCCCCCCAAAAAAACATGTTGATTGGTTAACTGTTTAACCCTTACAGTATATTGTGAAAAATGTAATAGTTTAACATTGCATTATATGTACAGTATTATGAACATGCCATCTACAATGAACTCTTATTTATTATGTGGCTTTATATTTTACCACCTGTATTGTCATGAATATCAGTCAATTTTAAAGTAAAAATAATGAATTATTTAAAGAAATATATGGTTATGAGTTCTATAACATACAGGTACCAATATGTCATCCCGTAATATCTGAAAAACTGTCACTGTTTTTTTGTTATTTGTTGTTTTTGTTTTTTTTACAGTGAATTTCTGACAACCACAGTTGTACGTTTTTCACCGTAAATTTTACAGAATTTGTTTCTTTTGTTTGTTTGTTTGTTTGTTTGTTTTTTGTGGTGTACTTCTGTCCAATTTTAAATATGCAAATATACATTTAAAACATAACTGGTAACAAAGAAAAAAGTTTTTTAAATGAACTAAAAGAAAATACATTTTAAATAACATTTTTAAATTAAATATAAATCACATATTTTGAATCACACAGAAGCTTCTGAACATCAGTTTACTCTTTTCATGTGAATTATAATTTACAACCCGAATTTCGGAATTGTTGGGACATTTTTTTGTTGTTTTTGTTTTTTGATAAAATGAAAACTAAAAGACTTTTAAATAACCTGAGCCAATGTTTTAATCACAATAGAACATAGAGAACATAACAAATGCTTAAACCGAATAATTTTACACTTTTATCCACTAAATGAGCTCATTTCAAATTTGATGCCAGCTACAGGTCTCAAAAAAGTTGGCATGGGGACAACAAAGGGCTGAAAAAGCAAGATATTTTGAAAAGGTTCAGCTGGGAGAACATCTAGCAACTAATTAAGTTAATTGACATCAGGCCTGTAACATAGGGATGTCTTAGAGAGGCGGAGTCTCTCAGAAGTAAAGATGGCAGAGGTTCTCCAATCTGTGAAAGTGTATAAAAAGTAGGGGTGTCAACATTAACGTGTTAACGCATACAATTAATCTAAAATTTTTAACGCATTAATATTTTTTTAACGCAAATTAATCGTTTGATAAGGTTTGACCCCAACTTCTTCCCGTCATCGCAGCGCGGAAGGTCATCTATCATTGTGTGATGAGGGTACAGTGAACCAGTGTTGCCAGGGTAGCGGCACAAGTGGGCTATTTTGAAAATACAGTCGCGGCAAAAAACTTACAGAGCCGTGGGTTGCGGATTTTTAGGCTACTTTTATAATGTACCGTGGCCGCCCAAAGTGTATATAGACAAATATAAATTAAAATAGATCCTTTTACTAATGTGTATTATGTAAAACATTACCTGGCAACTTAAGAACAGAGAGGTGGTTGTATTTATTTTGTTGTATTTATTTAGAAATACTTTTGATAATAGTTGGGTAAATGTATACTGGGATTGAAGCGATATGGCTTGGTAAACGTATTATTGCTAGTATAAAGGCTTATAATGGCTGAATAAAAACAAAAGAATAATGCTAAAAGAATAATAAGTATTATGTCTCATACCTGGCAGAAGTGTGAAAGGTTCTGTTTCCTTAAACTAGTTTGTCATGCATTTCTTTATTTCAACACATTTACAGGTAAATCCTAGTATTTTAAATTTGTGATTAATCATGATTAATCACAGTCCATGACTGTGATTAACGTGATTATATTTTTTAATCAATTGACAGCACTAGTAAAAAGATTGTGGAATACTTTAAAAACAACGTTCCTCAACGTCAAATTGCAAAGGCTTTGCAAAAGTCATCATCTACAGTGCATAACATCAAACGTTTCAGAGAAACTGGAGAAATCTCTGTGCGAAAGGGATAACGTCGAAGACCTCTGTTGGATGGCCGTGGTCTTTGGGCCCTAAGACGACACTGCATCACTCATCGGCATGATTCTGTCATTGACATTACTAAATGGGCCCAGGAATACTTACAGAAACCACTGTCAGTAAACACAATCCTCCATGCCATCTGCAGATGCCAACTAAAGCTCTATCATGCAAAAAGGAAGTCATATGTGAACATGGTCCAGATGTGCCGTCGTGTCCTGTGGGCCAAGGCTAATTTAAAATGGACTGTTTCAAAGTGGAAAAGTGTTCCATGGTCAGACAAGTCCAAATTTGACATTCTTGTTGGAAATCATGGATGCCGTGTCCTCTGGGCTAAAGAGGAGGGAGACCTCCCAGTGTGTCATCATCGTTCAGTTAAAAAGCCAGCATCTCTGATGGTATGGGGGTGCATAAGTGCATACGGTATGGGCAGCCTGCATGTTTTGGAAGGCACTATGAATACTTAAAGGTATATAAAGGTTTTAGTGCAACATATGCTCCCCTCCAGATGACGTGTATTTCAGCAGGACAATGCAACATACTGCAGCTATTACAAAAGCATGGCTTTGTAGTTGAAGAGTCTGGGTGCTGAATAGGCCTGCCTTCAGCCCAGATCTTTAACCTAACATTTGGCAGATCATTAAACAAAAAATATGTCAAAGACGACCACAAACTCTTCAGCAGCTGGAAACCTATATCAGGCAAGAATGGGACCAAATTCCAACACCAAAACTCCAGAAACTCATAACCTCTATGCCCAGACATCTTCAAACTGTTTTGAAAAGAAGAGGAGATGCTACACCATGGTAAACATGCCCACGTCCCAAATATTTTGAGACCTGTAGCAGGCATCAAATTTGAAATGAGCTCATTTTGTGCATAAAATTGTAAAATTTCTCAGTTTAAACATTTGTTATGTTATCTATGTTCTATGTGAATAAAATATTGGCTCATGTGATTTGAAAGTTTTTTAGTTTTCTTTTTATTCAAATTTAAAAAACGTCCCAACATTTCTGGAATTTGGGTTGTTGCTCATATTTTTACAATTTTACAATTACTTTAATCAAGTAATTAATTTGACTAAAAAAGTATTTTAACAATATACTGCAAAATGCTGTAAAATATAAACATTTATTGTAAAGTTCTATATAGACTTAAACTCAGAATTATATGGTAATTTTATATTTTTACTTCTAAAAACACAGTGAAATAAAAAATACATATAAATCAATGTTAAATCATTTATAATTTCTCTCCCTATATGATATAAGGTAACTTTCAGTTAACCAGTTACCAGGTTTTACTATTTTTACTATTTTTTTTCATGACTAGCATTTTTTGTACTGTAAGAATCCACTGTCTAGAGCTATTCAAAATCATATTTGCAATGAATAATTGTGCTTGATGTGAATAATCCATAAAGGTCTCTGAGCTCCACAAAAGTATTTAATCTCTAACTATGAGGTGAATCTTCCCAGGATTTCCTGAAGCATAGTACTAGTTTTCAGTCAGGTATCCAACCTTTGAGCACAACAAATAGAGATGCACTTTTCTTACAATGACCATTTTTCAACATGGCAGTCTTTTGATCAGTGAGGAAAGAACAGTTCTAGCTGAGTAGTAAAGGTTGTGGTAAGCAGAAAGGTCCCTAAAGAAAGCAAGCAAGAAGTGAGAGAGGTCCTGCACTCAGACTGAAGTACAGAGCACAATGCCAGTGTGTCTTTATTGTGGAAGACGTTTTCTGTCACAAAATAATTTTACACAAAATTTAAAGGGTAACTGTGTTTTTTTACCTCACAATTCTGAATTTATATTTAGCAACTTTTTTCCTCGCAATTCTGAGAAAGTCAGAATTTATTTTTTGTTTTTTTTCTGCGGCAGAAACAACAGAATTGTGAGATGCAAACTCAGAATTCAGAGAAAACAAGTCAAACAAGTTTACAAGGTAGACTCAGAATTGTGAAATGTGAACACAGAATTGCAAAAAGTCAGCTTTCTTAGTTTCTCACAATTCTGGGTTTATATCTTGCAATTCTGACTTTCTCAGAATTGTAAATCCGAAAATATTGAGATAAAAAATTGCAATTACCTTTTTTTATTTATTTATTCCATGGAATAAATGGGCTTCCATTGCAAGCAACTGATGTCCCAAATACTGTAATGACTGAAATGATGACTAATGAATCATTAGGCAAATTTATAACCTTGCAGAAATCTTTCTTCTTCTGAACAGCACGAGAGTGTCAGGGATGCAGGGACAGCAGAGGCAGCAGAATGTTAAGTGTTGCGTGAGGGCATGCAGAGGAGGAGGTGAAGAACGTCCCTGAGAGGGAGACCAAACAGCTGGTGTTGCAGAATGAAGAGTGAAGCATTACAAGCTTTTGTTATGAAGGCAGTAAAATGCAGTTGAAGTGCTGCAGGAATTATGTGATATTAAAGAAAGAAAGCAATTCCTTCTAAATGTCCAATCAAATTTTGGATAAATATCTCAAAGGCGATTTCACTAAGCCAGTTGCACAAGATTTCAGTACAAAAACCAACGGCTTATGCACTAACCACATGCAATCCTGTTGAACCAAGTGCTAAATGGACTGAAATAGCATGGGACCGTGAACACTCAAATTCAATTAAAAGTTCCATTAATTAATTTGATTAAATTGAATGTGTAATCTTTAAAAGTTTAACATATTATGAATTCAGAATAAATGTGAAGCATTTAATTTATATAATAATAACTCATTCAAATTAAATTAATTAAAAATCTGAATTTTTGACACAAAATTCATAAGTTTTAAACAAAAGAGTTTTGGTAAAGTGACTACATTTGCTTTACCATCATTTAAACAATTTTTATAATTGGCAATCAGATAAGCATATTCAGATAAATCAAATTTAAATAATTCACAGACATTTTATTTTCCCATTGCTTTTTTAGATTGAACATGCTTCTTTTGCAAATTAGGATCATTATAAAATTCACCTTATTCACAAAACTCAAAAGGGTTCCATAAAACACAATTAATTCCATTTTAATCATGGTATACACTACCATTCAAAACTTCACGGCCAGTAAATTTTTTTTTTAGTTAATACTTTAATTCAGCAAGGATGCATTTAATTGTTCAAAAGTGACAGGACAGACATTTTTAATGTCACATTTTCCACAAAAATATTAACGCAACAACACTGATAATGATAAGAAAGGCTACTTCAGCATATAAGAATGATTTCTATAGGATCCTGTCACACCAAAGACATTTTATCTATACCTTTATATTTTACCTTAAAATGCATTAAAATAGTACTGGTAAGGAAATAAATGAGTTTGGAGAACAGTGTACTTTACGCTTAAAGGCACAGTACACCAAAAAAAAAAAAAAAAATTCCATGTCATTATGAACCTGTATGTATGTGCAATTCAAAAGATATTTTGAAAATGGTCACAGTGTTTGTAGTGAAAGTCAATGTCAGTGAGTCTCATTCACTAATACTTAAGTATATTAGAATTATTTCTAATGGATCATGTCACACTGAAGACATTTTACATTTTAAAATCTATTAAAATGGAACCGTTATTTTAAATTGTAATAATAGTCCACAAGATTACTGTTTTTACTGTATTTTGATCAAATAAATGCAGGCTCGGTGAGCCTAAAACTCTTATTTCAAAAATATATAAAATAAAATCTTACGGACCCCAAACTTTTGAACTGCACTATGTATATTGTACCATGGTATTACCTTAATACAGTAATCATTGTGCCATGGTAGCACCACAATACCAGGGCTTCAATGAATTTCTGCAGAACAACAGATATAGACAGATACTGTAAGACTGTAAAAAATGAAGGTAGATTTAGTCAAATGTAGCTTACAGTAAGTTCAACAATAACAAGTGTTAATAATGATCAAGCAAATACAACACCAAACAACACAGAATAAACCTACATTAGTCACTGAATTTAAAAAAAAGATAATTTACAACCTGAATTATGGAAATGTTGGGACATTTTTAAATTTGAATAATTCAGCCAATTCAGCACCCGGACTCTTCTACTACGAAGCCATGCTGTTTTAATAGCTGTAGTATACGTTTTTGCATTGTCCTGCTGAAATACACAAGGCCTTCCCTAAAATAGACATCATCTGGGGGGAAGCATATGTTGCTCTAAAACCTTTATATACCTTTCAGCGTTCACAGTGTCTTCCAAAACATGCAAGCTGCCCATACCGTATGCACTTATGCACCCCCATACCATCAGAGATGCTGGCTTTTGAACTGAACGCTGATAACATGCTGGAAGGTCTCCCTCCTCTTTAGCCCGGAGGACACAGCATCCGTGATTTCCAACAATAATGTCAAATTTGGACCCATCTCACCATAGAACAATTTCCCACTTTGAAACAGTCCATTTTAAATGAGCCTTGGCACACAGGACACAACGAGGCTTCTGGACAATGTTCACATATGGCTTCCTTTTTGCATGATAGAGCAAGTTGGCATCTGCAGATGGCACGGAGGATTGTGTTTACCGACAGTGGTTTCTGGAAGTATTCCTTGGCCCATTTAGTAATGTCAATGTCAGAATCATGCCGATGAATGATGCAGTGTCGTCTGAGGGCCTGAAGACCACGGTCATCCAAAATCTTTTGATGATGTTATGCACCGTAGATGATGAGATTTTCAAAGCCTTTACAATTTGACATTGAGCAACGTTGTTTTTAAAGTATTCCACAATCTTTTTACGCACTCTTTCACAGATTGGAGAGCCTCTGCCTCTCTAAGACATCCCTTTTATAGCTAATCATGTTACAGACCTGAAGTCAATTAACTTAATTAGTTGCTCGATGTTCTCCCAGCTGAATCTTTTCAAAATTTCTTGCTTTTTCAGCCCTTTGTTGCCCCCGTGCCAACTTTTTTGAGACCTGTAGCAGGCATCAAATTTGAAATGAGCTCATTTAGAGGATAAGTGTAAAATTTCTCAGTTTAAACATTTGTTATGTCCTCTATGTTCTATTGTGGATAAAATATTGGCTCATGTGATTTGAAAGTCTTTTACTTTTCATTTTATTCAAATTTAAAAAAACAGCCCAACATTTTCTGAATTTGGGTTATAGTTTTCAGTGGGCAGTACATACAGTACATTCAGAAGCTGCAAAGAATAACAGAAACACAACAGCTTCACTTTGAAATAATTATATCACAATTACAAATGCAGCTGCAGAGATGAGTCACATTAATTACTTCAGGTTCATTTGTATGTGACAGCTATTAAAAAAAGTGTGACAATTAGCACTTTGATATGCAAGTTTTCAAATCCTCATGAGGCAACTAAAAAAAAAATATACAGAGGACAAACAATCTGTGCCTGAAATGCCAGTTATTTCAGTGATAAATAGAACAGTTTCATAAATAATGACATCATATTCCAGCCAAATCCATTTTATTTGTATAGAGCCTTCCGTAATACATATTGTTTCAAAGCAGCTTTAGAGAAAATCATCCCTTAATGCCTCCAGTGAGAGAGCCAAACATGGAGAAACAGCAGTGGTGAAAGGCACCAGTGGTAGCAATCCAAAGCTCATCAATACAGACAGACTGACACTTCACAGCCTGGTTGCTAAGTGCCACAAAAACGCAGCCTCAAAAATGACCACAGAAATAAATAAGGTCCTCTGTGACCCAATCACCACAAAAACTGTACATTGAGTTTCATAAAACTGACATTTATGGCAGGGCTGCCATTCAGAAATCACTTGTATCCACGGCAACATACAAAGACCCATAACTTGCTATAAGAAGTTCACAAGATGAAGCCCAGAGTAATGGTCTCATGGGTAATTTTTGCTACATCTAGATGGGGTTTTGTTTGAAGAAAGACCTAAAATATTTACTTTTTTTACCTGAAATGTTTACTTTAAGTTCCCCATGGGATTTTATGTTAATCTTTCAATAATTTAACTACAAATTTGAATGTTCACAGTTCCCCAATGTTTTTAATAGTCACATGACATGCAGGTAAACATAAAATTTCTACAACTATCAACCTACAGTTCTCTCACAAACCCCAATTTTTGTCTTATTTGTTGAATATATAATGGTAGACTATATGTGAAAGCATGCTGGACAGGTCAGGCTGCAATAGTAAAAGTCTTAGTTTGAGCACATAAGATGTAATCCACAACAATCTGTAGCACATCTTGATAAAAGCCTTGATTTTTACAAATAAACAGGGGTCTGGCTATATAGCAAATGGCATATGACAGTTTCAAAGTGAGGCATTGTAGGCAATGAATAAATAATATATGATAAATTAAATAATATATGAGAAATGATACAATATACAATATGTGATATATAATAAATAATATATGAGAAAGTAAATGTAAATGTAAATATGAGAACACTACACTCTAGCCATTAAGCATTATGTGTGTTCCCTTTCAGTCGGTCACTCCGAGTCACGTCGGGTGACCGACAAATTGGGATCTCGCTTAGAGTGTAACTAAATGAGTCAATGCACATTGGCATGCAATTATTGCATCCAGCTGCCGCTGATCACAGCGTGAGTATAAGTAGGCAGCAGGTGCAGCGCATATTCAGGTTTTCGCTGAGGAGCCGAGTTGGTGACCCGGCCACTCAGCGGTGGTACAGCAGCCGTGGCGACGGGACGTGACGTCTCCGTTCCCTCCTTCAGGGAACGAGGGTTACATACGTAACCAAGATGTTCCCTTTCAGTCGTTCACTCCGAGTCACGTCGGGTGACCAATGAATTGGGATCCCTACCAAAGGGCCATGGATACTGCCCCTTCCAGTGTCGGTTACATCGGTTACATTGTTCTGCTCCTGACTTCTGCTGACGAGTGAATTCAACGAGTTGAGCACGCTCTTTGGAAGACTCTCGTGCTGGTGGTACGGCGCTACAGCGGCGGTGGTTCTTCCCGTGTCAAGTGGATTGCACACATCAGGTTGCACTACCCCCTGTTTGTGTTGCAGGCGACCATCTCCTCTGTGTGCTTCAGCATGCTAAAAGAGCTTTTTGCCTAAAAGAGCATTCACGGGTGCATCTTTTTAAAGACGACATTGCATCTGGCAAACTCGACGTTATGTCTTTGTAAAGACGAGTTGGGTCTTGCTACAGACAACATGTCACCCGTGCGTTTCTGGATGCGGTCGTTACCTGGCGCCGGGTGATGGTCACGATTGCTGCCTCACGTGCCTGGGCAGTAAGCACGCTGAGGTGGCGTTCGTGGATGAGTCATCTTCTCATTGGGAAGGTGATCATCTCGGAGTTGCGGGCCAGGCTCCGTTACCTCGACAAAGGGGCGGAGCCCTGTTGCCTCTGCCTCGATCTGGTTCTCATTCTGGCTGCAGACAGGGCGAGCACTACTTCAGGTGGTGGCACGGGTGGTCTGAGGATTTCGATCGTTGCATCGGAGGGTGAGCCGGACCTTCCTGGGAAAGAGGATTCAGTTGCGCTGCTGCTCTGGCGGTGGCAATGCCTGAGTCAGACCCAGAAATGACGGCTATGCTTTCCCGGGCCGCTGAGAGGGTAGGGCTCGAGTGGAGACCTCCATCCTGTCCCGAGCCCTCGAGGTTGGACGACTGTTTTCTCGGGGTAGATTTTGCTGGTTCTCAGCCCCCTGCCCCCGTGCCTCTCTTCCCGGAGGGGGTCTTACCAGTTCATGGACGGCAACTTTTACTGCCAGAAACCTACCTGTTAGATCCTCCTCCCTTACCACCCTCGATGGTGGTGCAGCTAGGGGGTATACAGGGGTCCCCACGGTGGAGCGGTCGGTTGCGATGCAGTTGTGTCCTAATACCGCCTCCACCCAGCAAGGCAAACCGTGCCTCCTCTTGCGGGCCTCTTTAGGTCCCTGTGTCCCAGACTGGCCTCTGCAGCGACGCAGTCGAGAACGTGGCCCAGCAGTTCTCGGCTGCACAGGAGCAGACTGAGGCGATCCAACATGTCCTGCCCCGGCGGGCAGATGCTGCCTTCACCCGTCCGCTGGCTGCAGCAACCCAGCCTGCTCGTCACCGAGGGCGGCCCCCTGCGTCGGCCTCCGTTCCCACACTGCATCCGCAGCAGCCTCCAGAAGCGGCTCCGTGGAGCTGGGCGTAGGCAGACCCAGAGAGAGAGGGAACTGCTTCGGGAGATAGTGGATGCACCTCTCCCTCCCCCAGAGGAGGGCCAGATGGAGAATCTTTTGTTTCAAAAACCAAAAAAAAAAGAAACAAATCTCGACAAGAGGCGGTTGTCTCTGTCTGGGTCCCAGAAGGGCATGGAGAGTCATGGACGGACCAACACTGGACCACACTCATCTCCCTCTCTCGCCAGTGAGCAGCTGTGGGCGGTTTGAGAGTGCAACCAATCGTACTACTCACGCACCCTCTGCCAGAACGCAGGTTGGTGTTGTGCACACACACTGACCCCGCTTCGGACCGGCAATGAGACGCCCGAGCCGGGTCCCTGCATTCCCCTTCGCTGCCCCACCCCGGGTACGTCGGTGGTCCCGTCGGTACCACTTGTGCGGTTTCTGGGAGCGTGGCTAGCGCTTCCCAGTCCGTCTCGTTGGCTCCGTCAGAACATCAGACTCGGCTATGCGAATCAGTTCTACAGCCCTTACCTCATTGTACCCAAGAAGGCGGTGGGTTGATCTGCGCGTCTTGAACAGGGCCCTTCACAAACTTCCGTTCAAGATGCTCACGCAGAAACGCATCTTCGGGTGCGCCCATCCCAGAGATTGGTTTGTAGCAATCGACCTGAAGGACACATACTTCCATGTGTCGATCCTTCCGCGCCACAGGCCATTCCTGCAGTTTGCGTTCGAGGGACAGGCATATCAGTACAAGGCCCTGCCCTTCGGGCTGTCCCTGTTGCTCCATTTCTTCATGAAAGTTACGGAGGCAGCCCTTGTTCCCCTGAGAGAACAGGGCGTTCGCATTTTCAACTACCTCGACGACTGGCTCAGTCTCAGGACCAGTTGTGCGAACACAGGGACTTGGTGCTCTGGCACCTCAGCCAGTTGGGCCTTCAGGTCAACTGGGAAAAGAGCAAACTCTCCCTGACGCAGAGGATCTCTTTTCTCGGTATGGAGATGGATTCGGTTGATCAGACAGCACGCCTCATGCAGGCAGCTGCAGTGGCAGTCACGCCGCTGGGGCTGCTTCATATGAGACCGCTTCAACACTAGCTCCATGGCCGAGTCCCAAGGTGGACGTGGCAATGCGGCACTCCCCAGGTCCGAGTCACACCGGCCTGCCGCCAAACCTTCACCCCGTGGCCAGACCTCTCGTTTTTTTCTGGGCAGGAGTGCCCTGGAACAGGTCTCCAAGCATACTATGGTTTACATGGATGCCTCCACCACTGGCTGGGGGGCCACGTTCGACGGGCTTGCAGTATCGGGGGTTTTGACGGGTGACCGCACTGGCACTGGCGCCCGCCACCTTCTCCTCTGGAGTCAGAAGCATCTGAGGTCACTTTGTGCCATTCACATTCCGGGCTTGCTCAACCAGGCAGTCGACAAGCTGTCACGAGCTGCGCTCCTCAGAGAGTGAAGACTCCATCCCCAGACGGTCCAGCTGATTTGGAGATTTCGGACTCGCTCAGGTAGACCTGTTTGCTTCTCTAGAGACCTCTCATTGCCAGTTGTTTTACTCCCTGACCGAGGGAACACTCAGCATGGACACACTGGCACACAGCTGGCCGCGGGGCCTTCGCAAGTATGCGTGTCCCCCAGTGAGCCTTCTCGCACAGACACTGTGCAAGATCAGGGAGGACGAGGAGCAGGTCCTGCTTGTGGCACCGTACTGGCCCACTCGGGCTTGGTTCCCGGAACTGATGCTCCTCGTGACAGCCCCTCCTTGGTAGATTCCTCTGAGGAAGGATCTACTGACTCAGAGATGGGGCACCCTATGGCACCTGCGTCCAGACCTCTGGAAACTTCATGTCTGGTCCCTGGACAGGACGCGGAGGTTCGAGGTGACCTACCCCAGGAGGTAGCTGACACCATCACTTCGGCGAGAGTCTACAAGACATGCTTACACCTTGAAGTGGAACCTGTCCATCGAATGGTGTTCTTCTCACCAAGAAGACCCCCTGAAGTGCCCGATCAGAGTCGTGCTGTCCTTCTTGCAGCAAGTGTTGGAGCGAAGGCTGTCTCCCTCCACCCTTAACCCTCTGGGGTCGACAAACACGTATACGCGTTTTGAGGCAGATTTTCCTGATAAGGCCGAAATGAGCTTGCCATTTTTGATCGTACAGATAAGAGCAATACACCATTTGAATCTGTAAGGGGTCTACTTTTATTTGTATACACTCATAATAACAACTAAACTTTGTGCTTTTGAAGAATAAAGAAAACAAACAGGGTGCGCTCTCTGTCTCCTCTGTCTCCGCGAACTGTTTTTAGAAACGCGTCACTAAAATGAACTGTAACTCGGCAAATACTCAACACAGAGACATGGGAGTTATATCTATAGAAAGCTTGAAGTGTCTACTTTGAAATGAAGGAAGTCTTATCGAAAACAAACATTCTGTGATGAAGTAATCCGTATGAAACCAACAGATGTTCAGTCTGTCCCATCTGACTCATTATCTCTAATGTGATCCCGCCCTCGCGCAGCTCGTGCAGTTCATATTGTAGGGTTTGATACATAAATATAATTTAATTTAGCTCAAAGGGAATCATTTATGATTTTACAGGGAATTTGAACAGAATCACTGTTTTGCGGCTGATCACTGAGTCGGCAGCGATTCACTGAACGAGCCGTATAACATTAATTCTGCACTGGATATTGAAATCCAAAATATAGTGAAAACACTATTAATAAGCACAGTAACAAGATCAGCAGATTAAGACATTAACTTGTAAGCACAAAACACAAGATACTTCTCTTTTAAATATAAATAAGACTTTATTTATATAAACCTAAGACATAAACTAATCTAAATGAACACACGCATTCACACATTCACACGTTGCAGAAAGAGAGAAAGGATGAGTTTAGAGAATGAGAATGTGAAATCCCAAGTTTACAGCAATATGTGCTATTGCATAGACCTGAACAACCATCAATCACTTAATTAACCCTCGCGTTGTTTCTCAATGAGGCTAAAATTTATATTAAATGCACCACTTCAGTTAGACCTGGAGGTACTTGCTTGCGTTGCCTTTGTGTTACAGGGATTCCTTTCTGTCGTCGTCGTTGCAGGAAAGGGGTTTTCCCGAGTTGGTGATTGGCTGGGAGTTCAGTAGTCTTTGAAGTGATGTCTTGGGAAGCCAATGGTTGGGCGTTGGCTGAGGATGGTCTTGGAGTCCGTTGCTGGTTGAAGTTTGAAGCGTGTGCAGTCGGAGCTGGAATTTGCGGCAAACTTAACTTTTGAACACGAGACTCAATGGAAAGAAAAGAAACTAAAGTAAAAGAATAAAATGAGTAACGAGACTAGGTGGTTTTTCTTCTCATCGTGGTGTTAAGTAGCAACTGGCCTGTAGGCCAGAGCACGCTCAAAGAGCGCTAAAAGCAGCATCAAAGCGCGGTGGCGAGAAGAAGGGACGAGAGACAAAAGAGAGAAGAGAGATGGTGTCCTGAGTTCTTAAACTCGGCTTTTGGGACACATCCCATTTGGTGTCTTGACCAATTAGATAGGCTATTATCTTAGCTAGGGTTGTTCCTTCCATCATAAATCAGCATGTTATCAGTCACATGGTCTGAATTTTACACACTCTTGCAAAGTATACTTTTGGACATGATTTCTATTACCAGAATATGATACATTTGACACAGAATTAATTGAAAGACACATTTCAAGCTAGAAATGTCAAACTCATACATACCAAACATGACTAACCTTAAAGTCATTCAATAGTTATTATAAAGACATACATAATATGTGCTTAAAACATGATAGTCTAATATGTGGTTACATACATAATATAGTGTTATGCCTAGCGATGTCCTTTAGGATGGTTTTATGTGCATATGAAAAAGAAAGTCTCTGTGTAGTTCTATGGAGACCAAAAAGAAATGTTCTTTGGCCAGAGGAATTTCAGTCTCAGTCTTTGTCTTGTATGTGTGGGGGAGAAGTCAATCTAAAGAAGCGTGTGATTTCTCTTGTGGAAAGCCATGTGATGGCCATCTCTTTGACCATTAATCTTGACTATTTACCCCAAATTTGACGATCTCCTTCCTGCGTAGAACACTTATCAATAAGTGTTCTTTTGTCTTAATGTTGCGAGCTGTTCTGTGAAAGAGGCTTGCTCCAGAAGTCGGAGATAGGAATCTTTACGATGTTGTCCTGTTCTCCTGGAATTTCAGCTCCTCATGTTTCGATGTTTTGACCGAATCTTAGTTTTGTCTGACTCGTTCTGACGCTACAATATATGTAAATAGCCGCGTGGGACGTGCGCACGTGCAAACGCCCAACACAGACAAAGAGTGAAGAGATTCATCGCAGCTACTGTTCCTTTCTGGAAGATGCGCCGAGTAAAAGCAGGATTTCCCTCGAAAGAAGGACACGATTTCATCCAGCAGAGGAGATGAGTAAGTAGTGTTTCTTTTTTGCGTTAGTTAACGTTTTATTGTGACATAAACTTGAACAGATTTACTAACAGTTAGTTGCATTTTTCCCAAACTACAACATGATGAATGCTACACGTCTAAGAATGTTTAGACCATGTTTATTATTAATACTCTGTTCACAAATAGATTTTAATAGCGTGCTAAACAATAATAATTAGTTTCTCAGATATAAAATATCATTTTTTTATAGTACAAAATACATCCTTTTATTGTACAAAGCATGTTTGAGTCTGTGGCTACAGAATCATATCATAGGCCACTATAAAATCATACATACTAGACTATATGACTACACTAACTATAATTCCTGACTACAATGTTTGAAATCGTGTAAAACATTTTTAATATGAGGGGCAATTCACTGTATTTAAATTTATTATGGCGCGATGTTTTCATGCTCTATATAAAACAATAAAAGTAATATGAGTGTACACTGTAACATGATGAATGCTACTAGTCTATGTTTAGTACATGTTTATTATTAATAGCCTACTCCGTTCAGAAATAGATTTTAATAACGTGCTAAACAATAATAATTAGTTTCTCAGATATAAGATTTCTTTCTCTTTTTTATGATAGTACAAAGCATGTGTGAGTCTATGGCTACAAACATATTATATATATATATATATATATTGTGACGGGGTGGAAGAATCACGCGACAAGGAGGGCTCAAAATAAATACCCCGGAGGGTGGGTTTATATATATTAGGTAGTGTGCGAAGAGTGCAGAGTGCTGGTGGCTGTCGTGCGGTGCTCTCCGTGAGTGATTCCGTGCGTGAGGTGAGAGATCCGTCCAGGCTGGGTCGGTCAGTCGCTCGCTTCTGGAATTGGAGAGGAGAAAAGCACATTAGCCTTAGTGTGGAGGAAGCTTGCTTCTCACCCGCAGCCTGTGGCGTCTGGCTTATATGGCCGGCTGGTGATTGGGCGCAGGTGTGACCGACCCAGCCGTGATGAGCAGGTGCAGGTGGTTCTCATCCGTCTCCAGGGCAACGCTGATGATTGACCGGGACGCTCGTCACACTCCCCCCCCCTAAGCGTTGTCCTGGTCCTGGAGGAAACACAATGTAACAGTAAGGGGGAAACTGGGGGTGGGTGGGGAGTGACCCCTGACAGACCTGCGTAAGCTGACCAGAACCGAGAGAGTCCGTCGGCGTTGGCGTTGGAGGCTCCGGCTCGGTGACGGATGGTAAAACAGAAGTCCTGGAGCGCGAGGAACCACCGCGTCACCCTGGCGTTGGTGTCCTTGGCTTTTGCCATCCATTGTAGGGGAGCGTGGTCTGTGAGCAGGGTGAACCTTCGGCCCAAGAGGTAGTAGCGCAGCTCCAGGACTGCCCACTTGATGGCCAGAGCCTCTTTCTCGACGGTGGCATAATTCCTCTCGGCCTTCGTCAGCTTCCTGCTGATGTACAAGACAGGGTGTTCCTCACCTTCCTGGACTTGGGACAGGACGGCTCCCAACCCTGCCTCGGATGCGTCCGTTTGCAGCAAGAAGGGGCAGCCGAAGTCCGGTGCACGCAGGACTGGTTCCTCCGTTAGGGCGTGTTTGATTTGTTGGAACGCATCTTCAGTCTGTGGGCTCCAGATGACACGCTCTGGCTGCCCCTTCTTGGTCAGATCTGTCAAGGGGGCAGCTATGGAGGAAAAGTTGGGGATGAAGCAGCGATAATAGCCCGCCAATCCCAGGAACGCTCGTACCTGGGTCTTCGTGGTGGGCCGCGGGGCATCGCGGACTGCCTCTACTTTCTTCTCTTGGGGCCGGATCAGGCCCCGTCCAACTTGGAAGCCCAGGTACTTGGCCTCAAAGAGCGCTAGGTGACATTTTCCTGGGTTGGCGGTGAGTCCAGCCCGCCGTAGCTCCGTGAGCACCCTCCGCAGACGGTCCAGGTGGTCCTCCCAACGCTCCGAGTGGATGACGACGTCGTCGAGGTATGCAGCCGCATACTGTTGGTGCGGCCGTAGGACGATGTCCATGAGTCTTTGGAAAGTTGCGGGTGCCCCGTGAAGGCCGAAGGGAAGGGTCCGGTACTGCCAGTGGCCTGAGGGGGTTGAAAAGGCCGTCTTCGGCTTGGCTGTGTCGGAGAGGGGGACCTGCCAGTATCCCTTGGTCAGATCTAATGTGGAGATATACCGGGCCCTTCCCAGGCGGTCCAGTAGTTCATCCACTCGGGGCATTGGGTAGCCGTCGAATTCTGACACTTCGTTGAGGCGGCGGAAGTCATTGCAGAAGCGGAGGGTGCCGTCGGGTTTCGGGACCAGGACGATGGGGCTGGACCACGGGCTGCGTGATGGTTCGATCACCCCCAACTTTAGCATTTGTTGAATCTCCTCCTCAATAGCCTGCCGACGAGCCTCTGGGATCCGATAGGGCCGTTGCTTGACCACTATTCCTGGTGGGGTCCGGATGTCGTGTTGGACCAATTGGGTTTTTCCGGGGACAGAGGAGAACACATCCGAAAACTGACCGACCAGGTGTTGCAGCTCAGCCTTCTGCGTCGCCGACAGGTCGGGGTTGGTGTCCACCAAGACGGGCGATATGGCGGCCAGAGCTACTGTTTCTTCTCGGGTCCCCACCCACTTCTTAAGCAGATTGACGTGATACAACTGCTGGGGGCTCCGCCTTCCCGGCTGCTGTACCCGGTAAGTCACAGGTCCCACCTTCTCAACGACGGAGTATGGCCCCTGCCAGGTGGCCAGAAACTTGCAGGCGAAGGTGGGGACTAGGACCATGACTTTATCGCCCGTCTGGAACTCCCGAGGCTGAGCTGTCCGGTCGTAGTGGCGGGCTTGGGCCTGTTGGGCTTTGGCCAGGTGTTCCCGGACTAATGGCATGACGCGGTCTATCCGTTGCCTCATCTCGGAGACGTGCTCGACGAGGGACCGGTGTGGGGTGGGTTGTTGGGATTCCCAAGCCTCTTTAGCGACGTCGAGCAGCCCCCGAGGTTGCCTGCCAAAGAGGAGTTCGAACGGGGTGAAGCCTGTGGACGCCTGTGGGACTTCCCGTATCCCGAAGAGGACATAAGGCAACATTTGGTCCCAGTCTCTTCTGTCGTCGGCGGCGACTCGCCGTAACATTTGTTTAAGGGTTTGATTAAACCGTTCCACGAGGCCATCTGTCTGGGGATGGTACACTGTCGTCCTCAGGTGCTTCACCCGAAGCAGGCGGCAGAGGTCAGCCATTAGCCGGGACATAAACGGTGTTCCCTGGTCGGTCAGGATCTCCGAAGGTATGCCAACCCGGCTGAATAACAGGAAGAGCTCGTGGGCGATGGCCTTGGCGTTGGCCTTCCTGAGCGGGATGGCTTCGGGATACCGGGTGGCATAGTCCACGATGACAAGGATGTGTTCATGTCCCCGGGCCGACTTTGGCAACGGCCCTACCAGGTCCATCCCGATGCGCTCGAAGGGCACCTCAATAATGGGCAGTGGAATGAGCGGAGAGGGGGGAGGATGGTGGGGTGAGGTCTTCTGGCACTCGGGGCAGGCTTGGCAGAACCGCCGAACTTCGGCCTCCAGGCCAGGCCAGTGAAATCGGTCCCGAATCCGGTGAATAGTGTTGCCTGCCCCGAGATGTCCCGACAGCGGGTGTGCGTGAGCCAAATTTAAGACCACTTCAGTTTTGGAGCGTGGGACCACCAACAGTTTCTTCTTCTCCCCCCTTCGCTCGGCGACACAGTAGAGCAGGCCGTTCTCTACAATAAAGTGGGGGAGAGGATGGGGTTTGGGCCGAGTGTCCTTTCCCTCGAGGACACATACTTGAGTCCAACAGTGTTTGAGGCGCTCATCTTCGCGTTGGGCCCGTCCAAACGAGCCCCCTCCCGTCACCTGTTGGAACACATCAAAGAAAAGGTTAGCATTATGGGAGGGGGACTCACCACCTCTCCCACTGTCGGAAGCCAAGAGAACGGGGCGGCCGCTGGGTTTCCTGGCAGCGTGCCGTCCACGGCGGCCCCCTGTAGGGCGGGCAGGCTGTGTCTTGGTGCGGAGCAGGGCCTCAAACCCCGGCCAATCTCGTCCCAATAGAACGGCCACAGGTAAATCCTTTACCAGGCCAACTTCGACAGGCCACGAACCCGGAGTCGCTGAGATAACTATGCGTCGAGTGGGTACGTCCCGGGTATCCCCGTGTACACAAGTGATGGGCACTGTGGCCTCGGTTCCGTGAGGTGGGGGCAGAATTCTTGTTTGAAGAAGGCTGACGTCACTCCCGGAGTCCAGAACCGCCTTGTAGTATCGGCCGGCGACTTTTACGGTGGCCGTTGGAGCTCCTTTTGGCAGCTCACGGTGTAGAACACAGCCTGCCCACCAAGCCTGGGCCTCGGGAGAGGAGGACGCTGTGGGCATGGGCTCATCCTGAGGTTCGGGGGCCGCCGTCCTGTCCACCGGCCGCTGGGTGCCCTCCGGCATGCGCTGCTCTGGAGCCACCCTCCGGGTAAACGGTGGTACTCGCTCCCCGGCCTCGCGTCGTTGGGCCGCCTCTGCCAGCTCGATCGCCTCTACCAATTCGGATGTTGTCGTCGGATTCCTCATCCCCACGGCTGGCCGGATGTTACGGGGTAGGGCCCGGAGGAGGCGATCGACGACGACGCGTTCCGTTACTTGAGCGGCGGTGGGTGTGCCCACCATCAGCCAGTGCTGGGCTAGGCGGGACAGCTCGGCTGCCTGAATCCGAGCGGGACGTCGAGGCTGGTAGGTCCACTCTTGAAAGGCTTGGGCCGCGCACATTGGAGAAAGCCCTACGCGGGCGAGAATTTCCCTTTTCACTTCTTCGTAATTCTCGGCGACCGCCGTCGGAAGGCTGAAGAAAGTGCGTTGGGCTTCGCCGGTGAGGAGGGGTGCCAACGCCCGGGCCCAGTCGTCAGGATCCCACCTTTCTGTGATCGCCGTATTCTCGAACATTTGAATATAAGCCTCGACGTCGTCGTGAGCAGTCATCTTAGGCAGCAACTGGGCAGCTTGGACACGCGGGTCGGGTAACGGAACGCGCTGGCGGGCGGCCGTACGGAGGGCGGCGATCTCCTGGTCAACCTGGCCCTGGCGAGTGGCTAGATGCTCCACTATCTGCTGCTGGCGCAGGCTGACGTCGGTCAATTGCCGGAGAAGTTCTTCCATTTTAGGGGAGGAGTACCAGCCGTCCTGCAAGTGCACAAAGAGAAAAAAAAAACAACCGTGGATTATAACGTTGAGATCACTTGCCGGTGAAATCTTCCCCTTATGCCCGCATTCTCCACCACTGTGACGGGGTGGAAGAATCACGCGACAAGGAGGGCTCAAAATAAATACCCCGGAGGGTGGGTTTATTTATATTAGGTAGTGTGCGAAGAGTGCAGAGTGCTGGTGGCTGTCGTGCGGTGCTCTCCGTGAGTGATTCCGTGCGTGAGGTGAGAGATCCGTCCAGGCTGGGTCGGTCAGTCGCTCGCTTCTGGAATTGGAGAGGAGAAAAGCACATTAGCCTTAGTGTGGAGGAAGCTTGCTTCTCACCCGCAGCCTGTGGCGTCTGGCTTATATGGCCGGCTGGTGATTGGGCGCAGGTGTGACCGACCCAGCCGTGATGAGCAGGTGCAGGTGGTTCTCATCCGTCTCCAGGGCAACGCTGATGATTGACCGGGACGCTCGTCACACTATATATATATATTGTGACGAGCGTCCCGACACATCATCAGCGTTGCCCTGGAGACGGACACGAAACACCTGCACCTGCTCGTCAAGGCGGAGTCGGCCACACCTGCACCTCGTCAGCCCGCGGCCAGATAAGCCGCGTGAGGCTGCACGAGGGAGAGCTTTACGCCGAGGCTGAAGACTAATGTGTGTTGTCTCTTTTCCCTTTCCTCAGAAGCCAGCGAGTGACCGAGCCGCTCTGACGAGAGCCCACGCCTAACTCACCGCACCACGAGGAAACGCACAAAAAGAGCACCACTTCACGCCAGCCTGACACCTTTTCACCTTCAACTTCACTCATTGTTAATAAAATCCACCCTCCGGGGTACTCATTTGAGCTCTCCTTGTCGCGTGATTCTTCCACCCCGTCACAGTGGTGGAGAATGCGGGCATATTTGGAAGTTTCACCGACAAGTGATCTTCACGGCTAATCCCACTTTTTTTTTTTCTTCTGTTTCTGCACTTTCAGACCGGCGAGTACTCCTCCCCCAACGATGGAAGAGCTACTCCAACAACTAACCGAGGTCAGCCTGCGCCAACAACAAATTGTGGAACATCTGGCGGCCTGACAGGGCCAGGCTGACCAGGAAATCGCCGCCCGCCAGCGCGTTCCGTTACCAGACCCCCGTGTACAGGCCACCCAGTTATTGCCCAAAATGACGGCAAATGATGACGTGGAGGCCTACCTCCAAATGTTTGAGAACACTGCAACGATGGAGGGATGGGATCCGGAGGAGTGGACCCGCGCACTGGCGCCACTATTAACTGGGGAACCCCAGCGAGCCTTCTTCAGCCTTCCCACAGCCGTGGCTGAGAATTATGAAGCCGTCAAGCAAGAAATCCTAGCCCGGGTGGGGCTGTCCCCAGTGTGCGCGGCCCAAGCGCTGCATGACTGGGCCTACCAGCCGCAACGTCCAGCGAGATTACAAGTAGCCGAACTGACTCGACTGGCCCAACATTGGCTGTTGGCTGGGGCACCCACAGCTGCTCAGGTAACGGAACGCGTCGTCATCGATCGCCTCCTCAGAGCACTCCCACGTCCACTTCGGCAAGCCGTAGGCATGAGGAACCCCACCACGACGGCGGAACTGGTGGAGGCGATCGAGCTTGCCGAGGCGGCCCACCGGCGGGAAGCAGGGGAGAGAGTACCGCCGTTTCCCCGGAGGGTGGCTCCGGAGCAACGCACGCCGGAGGGTGCCTCACGACCAGTAGAGAGGGCGGCGGCCCCCGAAGTCCTCGATGTGTCGATGCCCACCGCTCCATCTTCCTCCAAAGCCCGAACTTGGTGGGCAGGCTGTGTTCTCCATAAAGAACTTCCTCGAGGAGCCCCGTCAGCTGAAGTCCAGATCAACGGCCGCCCGTATCAGGCCGTCCTCGACTCGGGTAGCGCGGTCAGCCTCGTCCGAACCAGGATCCTGCCACCGCCTCACGGGACCAAGACCCTCCTTCCCCTGACTTGCGTCCACGGAGATACACGGGAGGTGCCCGTACGGCGAGTTACCGTTTCCGCGGCCCCAGGCGCCTGGCCGCTGGAGGTCGGACTTGTAAAGGACCTACCCGTGGAAGTGTTGCTGGGACGAGACTGGCCAGGGTTCGAGGCCCTCCTCCGAGTCGCAACACAGCCTGCCTGCCGCAATGGGGGCCGCCGTTGGCGGCGCAACGTCAAGAAGTCCAGTAGCCGCCCCGTTCTCTTGGCCTCCGACACCGGGAGAGATGGTGAGTCCCCCTCCCATGACTCTAACCTCTTTTATGATGTGTTTCAGCAGGTGTCGGGAGGGGGCTCGTTTGGCCGGGCCCAGCGCGAGGACGACCGCTTAAAGCACTGCTGGAATCAGGTCCGGGTCCTGGAAGGAAAGGAGGTCCGGCCTAAGCCCCACCCTCTCCCCCACTTCATCGTAGAGAACGGCCTACTCTACTGTGTCGCCCAGCGAAGGGGGGAGGAAAAAAAGCTGTTGGTGGTTCCACGCACTAAAACGGAGACGATTCTGCATCTGGCACACGCCCACCCCTTGGCGGGACACCTCGGGGCGGGGAATACCATCAACAGGATCCGGGACAGGTTTCAGTGGCCCGGTCTAGAAGCGGACGTACGACGATTCTGTCAAGCCTGCCCGGAGTGCCAGAAAACCTCGCCAAACCGACCTCCCCCCTCACCGCTCATTCCCCTGCCCGTTATTGAGGTACCCTTCGAGCGGATCGGGATGGATCTGGTAGGCCCGTTGCCCAAATCGGCCCGGGGACACGAACACATCCTCGTCGTGGTAGACTACGCCACCCGGTACCCCGAGGCCATCCCACTCCGAAAAGCCACCGCCAAAACCATTGCACAAGAGCTGTTCATGCTTTTCAGCCGGGTCGGCATCCCGACGGAGATTCTGACCGATCAGGGAACACCGTTCATGTCCCGGCTAATGGCTGACCTGTGCCGCCTGCTCCGGGTAAAGCAGTTGAGGACCACCGTGTACCATCCCCAAACGGACGGACTCGTCGAGCGATTCAACCAGACCCTCAAGCAGATGCTCCGGCGAGTGGCAGCAGAGGACAAGAGGGACTGGGATCAGATGCTGCCCTACGTCCTGTTTGGGATACGGGAGGTCCCCCAGGCGTCCACCGGCTTTACTCCGTTTGAGCTCCTTTTCGGAAGGCAACCTCGTGGGCTGCTCGACGTTGCTAAGGAGGCATGGGAACGACAACAGCCCACCCCACACCGGTCCCTGGTCGAGCATGTCCACGAGATGAAGCACCGTATCGACCGTGTCATGCCATTAGTCCGGGAGCACCTGGTCAAAGCACAACAGGCCCAAGCTCGCCACTACAACCGAGCAGCTCAGCCCCGGGAGTTCCAGGCGGGCGATCGGGTCATGGTGCTGGTCCCCACCTCAGCTTGTAAGTTTCTGGCCGCCTGGCAAGGCCCCTACACCGTAACAGAGAAGATAGGTCCAGTCACTTACCGCGTGCGTCAGCCGGGGAAGCGGAGCCCGCAGCAGATATACCATGTAAACCTCTTGAAGAAATGGGTGGGGACCCAGGAACAAGCAACTGCCCTTGCCGCAGTAACGCCCGTCATAGTGGACACGAACCCGGACCTGTCGGCGACGCAGAAGGCTGAGCTGCAACACCTGATCGGTCAGTTCTCGGATGTGTTCTCCTCCGTCCCCGGGAAAACCCAAGTGGTCCACCATGACATCAGGACGCCACCAGGCATAATTGTCAAGCAACGGCCCTACCGGATCCCAGAGGCTCGTCGGCAGGCTATCGAGGAGGAAGTTCAAGCCATGCTAAAGTTGGGGGTGATTGAACCATCGCGCAGCCCGTGGTCCAGCCCCATAGTCCTGGTCCCAAAGCCGGATGGCACCCTCCGCTTCTGTAATGACTTCCGGCGCCTCAACGAAGTTTCGGAGTTTGACGGCTACCCAATGCCCCGGGTGGATGAACTGTTGGATCGTCTGGGAAGGGCCCGATTCATTTCCACCCTGGACTTAACTAAGGGTTATTGGCAAGTCCCCCTTACAGAAGACGCCAAGCCGAAGACGGCCTTCTCGACTCCCTCCGGCCACTGGCAGTATCGGGCCCTTCCCTTCGGCCTTCACGGGGCCCCAGCCACCTTCCAACGGCTGATGGATATTATTCTCCGACCGCACCAACAATATGCCGCAGCATACCTCGATGATGTAGTCATCCACTCGGAGCGTTGGGAGGACCATCTAGACCGTCTGCGGAGGGTGCTCACGGAGCTGCGCAAAGCTGGACTCACGGCCAACCCCCAGAAATGTCACCTAGCGCTCGCCGAAGCCAAGTACCTAGGATTCCGGGTGGGCCGCGGTCTTATCAAGCCCCAAGAAAAAAAGGTAACAGCGGTGTCGGAGGCCCCGCGGCCCCAAACGAAAACCCAAGTGCGAGCGTTCCTGGGGTTGGCCGGATACTACCGCTGTTTCATCCCCAACTTTTCCTCCATAGCTGCCCCCTTGACAGACCTGACCAGAAAGGGGCAGCCCGAGCGCATACACTGGACACCCGAAACCGAAGAGGCGTTCCGACACATCAAGCAGGCGCTCACGGAGGAACCGGTACTCAGAGCCCCCGACTTTGGCTGCCCCTTTCTGCTGCAGACGGACGCATCCGAGGCAGGGTTGGGAGCCGTCCTGTCCCAGGTACAGGAAGGTGAGGAACACCCTGTCTTATACATCAGCAGGAAGCTGACGAAGGCCGAGAAGAACTACGCGACTGTCGAGAAAGAGGCTCTAGCCATCAAGTGGGCAGTCCTGGAGCTGAGGTACTACCTGCTGGGCCGGAAGTTCACCCTGCTCACCGACCATGCGCCCCTTCAATGGATGGCCAGGGCGAAAGACACCAACGCCAGGGTGACGCGGTGGTTCCTCGCGCTCCAGGACTTCTGTTTCACCATCCGTCACCGGGCTGGAGCCTCCAACTCCAACGCCGATGGACTTTCTCGGCTGTGGTCAGCCTATGCAGGTCTGTCAAGGGTCACTCCCCACCCACCCCCTATCTCCCCCTTATTGTTGCCTTTTGTTTCCACCAGGACCAGGACAACGCTTAGGGGGGGGGAGTGTGACGAGCGTCCCGACACATCATCAGCGTTGCCCTGGAGACGGACACGAAACACCTGCACCTGCTCGTCAAGGCGGAGTCGGCCACACCTGCACCTCGTCAGCCCGCGGCCAGATAAGCCGCGTGAGGCTGCACGAGGGAGAGCTTTACGCCGAGGCTGAAGACTAATGTGTGTTGTCTCTTTTCCCTTTCCTCAGAAGCCAGCGAGTGACCGAGCCGCTCTGACGAGAGCCCACGCCTAACTCACCGCACCACGAGGAAACGCACAAAAAGAGCACCACTTCACGCCAGCCTGACACCTTTTCACCTTCAACTTCACTCATTGTTAATAAAATCCACCCTCCGGGGTACTCATTTGAGCTCTCCTTGTCGCGTGATTCTTCCACCCCGTCACAATATATATATATATACAGATGTTCCTGATATTAACATGCTCACAAATGTTTTTTTTGTTTGTATTTTATTGAATCAGATACCAGCACCAGATGAATCCTGATGTCTCTTCAAACTGTTTTCCTCTGAGAGCGCTGAACCAACATCAGATGTTCAACTACACTGATATTCTGTTAAAACAAGCTCCTTTTCTACTGATTATGTTTTTTTCTTCTTGAATCCATGGAAAGAAGTAGAAACACTTAAATAACACACGTAAATATCAGGTATGATTTACTTGTATCACTTGTTGAACAGAATCTGTTGCAGGAATGACTCAAAGTCTGTTCACATCTCTGTGGTTAGATCAGTGTGCACAATAATGTGTCTTTGACATTCATTATGTATGTTTTGATTTATACTGTGTTGTAAATTAAATACAAATAATTTAAAAAAAACCTTTTTTTCAATGTCCTCACATTCTCTCTTACCTGCCTCACAGTCACAGTCACACTGATGGGCCATTAGGGGCCATTAGGGGAGGGCCCTTTGTCTCTCAGGTGAGACTCACTTAATATTCATGGCCATTGCCACTCCCTTGCATATAGACCCTCGATGACAAAACATGTCTTGAAAATGTTAAATCAATATATTGTTTTCTGTGAATGAGTAAGCAGAATGATTTTCACATAATTTTGAAGTAAATATTCTAGCCTACAAGACTGATTACTCAAAAGTCTTGTTCAGGACTATTTAGTGTGGGTTTTAAGGCCTTATTTCAGCTAAAAAAAAATGTCCCCAAAACTTACTAACCACGCATAATATTTTTTTTTTCTAAAAAATGCAAACATGTACATCCATCTTGGTCACATATTATTGTAGCAAAGTTTGTGGTGAATACAAAAAAAATTACATGTTGGTCAATAGTATGTTTTAAGTAGCTGAAATAAGCACAAATATCAGGGCATGTCAAAACATCTCAAGGGCCCCAAAATGACCTCAGACCCCAGAGGGTTAAAGTCTATGTGGCTGTGATTGCTGCCAACCACGATCCCATGGAAGGGAAGTCGGTGGGGAAGCATGACTTGGTCATCAGGTTCCTTAAGGGGGGGCGAGAAGGTTAAATCCCCCACGGCCCCCCTCTATACCCTCTTGGGACCTGTCTCTAGTGCTCAGAGCACTACAGCAGGGCCCATTTGAGCCTTTGCAGACAGTCGAGCTGAAGTTTCTTTCAATGAAGACTCTGCTCCTGCTTGCATTGGCCTCCATCAAGAGGGTAGGGGATTCGTCGACGATTCGTGCCTAGAGTTTGGGCCGGCTGACTCCCAGGTAATCCTGAGCCTGGCTATGTGCCCAAGGTTCCCACTACTCCCTTCAGGGACCAGGTGGTGAACCTGCAAGCGCTGCCCTCAGAGGAGGCAGACCCAGTCCTAGCTTTGCTTGTCCCGTCCGGGCATTGAGATACGTTGACAGGACGCAAAGCTTCAGGACCTCAGACCAGCTCTTTGTTTGTCACGGAGGCCGGCAGAAGGGGAATGCCGTCTCTAAGCAGAGGATGGCCCACTGGATAGTGGACGTTATCACCCTGGCTTATCAGGCACAGGGTGTGCCCTGCCCGTTCAGGTTGAGAGCTCACTCTACTAGAAGTGGTGCATCCTCCTGGGCGCTGGCTGGCATCCTCCTGGGCGCTCTCTCCCTCACAGAGCGCACATACATAACAGTTATAGTTTGCACACACACTAACATACATCGTGATGATGTTGTTAGCGCTACTCTGACGATTTTTATCAGTAAACAACCTAAAAGCTACATGACTTCTCACAAGTGAGGTAACAACAATGGCGCTGTTCGTGAACAAAAGGAACCAAGTTTCACTATAACTAGAGACATTGCTTCCGAACACTATTGAGAGACACACAGAGGTAATCTCTCTCTCTCTCTCTCTCTCTCTCTCTCATAACTTACTTATTAACTGTATTAACTGCATTAGTCTGTTATCAATGGCTCAAGTCTGTGTTACTAGGTTTAAAATTACGTTTTGGAATTAGCAACGGAGGCGTTGGCTGAGATGCGGAAGAAATAATCCTACTCACAATAGCGATTTAAGTAGAAGTACCGGACGAACGCTTTGAAATATATCATCTGATCGATGTCTTGAGGTGTGGTAACCGTAGTATAAGCAGAATAATTGACTTCGATCCGTTGGATTATTAGAAAAATAATGCATTATTTTTCTAATAATCCAATGGCCCGTCATCAATTATTCCTTACCTATACACATGTATATGTACACACACACACACAAACACACACACATACATACACACTAATAACCTATAATACTGATATTATACCCAAGTGGAAAAGACGTAATATTAAATGTATTAAAAATATACTTGAAATTCAAGTAGCATGTTTATAATACATTTGTATTCCCAACATGCTTGTTTGAAGTGCATTAAAAATATATTTTAAATATTTATGTATTTATAATTTTAATATTTGGAAAAGTACGATATTTTGAAAAACATTTTTAACATTTAAAATGTACAAACTTTTGTCAGCTATTATTAAGCATTGCAATACTTAAAATATGATGTTTAATATGTTGTTCAGTTTTACTTCCCAGGTGAAAAAGACGTAGTATTAAATGTATTAAAAATATACTTGAAATTCAAGTAGTATGTTTATAATACATTTGTATTCCTGTCACGGATCCGCCCACAACCACATCCACACCAACCAACTACACCCGTTCACAATCACCTGAATTCTGATTACCACCTGTCTCCAATCACCAACACACTATATAGAGTTACTCACCACAAACCTTCGTTGGTTGGTCTTAAGGTTGTAAGCTACGCTATCTCTCACTTACCTCCTGGATATCTGGAATCCTCCGTGCCGTAAGCCTTTCTCCGCGACCTGTATGAAAAGTATGACTTTGAGTTGGATGCACTCCTTACGTTGAATGAACTCCTGCACTGTTAAGTTTGATTTTGTAGTCCTTCGGGATCGATTTGAGTTTGTGGGAAAAGAATTAAAGACAAGTATTTCCACTCACCTGTGTTTGCCTCTCAGTCCGACTGTGACAGAAGACCAACCCATAAACAACGGAGAAATATTGTGACATGGCAAATCAGAGATGGAAGGTCATGATCTCCCTACGTCGGATCCTTCGCCGAGTTAGTTCACGCTCTCCGCGAAGCCCTCCAGCCACCTCCAGTCCTGCCATCTCCGTCCGGGTGCCCCATGGCCAAACCTACCCTCTACTCAGGCGAAGCGGCCACCTGTCGCGGCTTCTTACTTCAGTGCTCGCTGTACTTCGAGTTCCAACCCCATCAGTTCCTGAATGATCGGGCGAAGATCGCCTTTATCATGTCCCTGCTGTCCGGAAGGGCCCTCCAGTGGGCCGAGGCGCTCTGGAATTCCCACAGTCCGTTAGTACGGTCCCTGGATGCCTTCGTCGACCATTTCAGAGAAGTGTTCAGTCAGTCAGCCTCCTCCATTTCAGTTCATGAAGAGCTGTTTCAGCTGCGACAAGCAAACATGTCCATTAACGACTATACCGTAAGATTTCGCACTTTGGCCGCTAGCAGTGGGTGGAACGAAACGGCACTCCTCGCCGCCTATCGACGGGGTTTGGAACCAGCCATCAAACAACAATTGTCAGTCATCGAAGACTCAGTGGGCTTGGAGGGTTTTCTTCAAAAAACATTACACATCTCACAACAGTTGAACGCTTGTCGCCCGGACATCACCCCAGTGACCACTTTCCCGGGACCAGGCCCGACCACACCAGAACCCATGCATGTGGACCAGTACCATCTCTCTCGTCGACGAAATCTTAATCTGTGCATGTACTGCGGCTCAGGAAGTCACGTTCTGGTGTCCTGCCCCGTTCGCCCTGCGAACGCGACGGTGAGTACAGTTCATCTTCAACCTGATGTTTCTGAGATTCCTCATAGCCAAGCACTAATTCTGCACCTGAATCATTCCTTCCCAGTAAAGGTCCTCATTGACTCTGGAGCCGCAGGAAACTTTATCTCATCGGCTTGCCTGTCCCGTATCCAACTACCCCGGCTCCGAAACAACACATCCTACCGGATTTCCACAATTTAAGGCAGACCACTGAATAAGGGGCTGGTACGTCACTGCACCCCGGAGGTCACGCTCCGCACGGGAAACTTTCACGAGGAACAGATCTCCTTCCTCATCCTGGAGGATGCCATAGTGGAAGTGATTCTGGGACGTCCCTGGCTGGCAAAACACCACCCAGACTTGCACTGGCGCTCAGGGGAAATCCTTCGTTGGAGTGCTACCTGCTTCGAAAGATGCCTCACCGGTCTCCCGGTACCTTGCCAGTATGTGCCATCTCTCCCACTCAACTCCACCACTATAGAGAATCCTACCACACCTACCTCAGTCCGAATTCCCCAAGTTTACCTCGCTTATGAAGATGTGTTCAGCCGAACTGCCGCTACCCGTCTTCCTCCACACAGACCCTGGGACTGCGCCATTAACCTGTTGCCCGAGGCCAAACTACCGAAAGGCCACGTCTATCCCCTCTCGATCCCAGAGCGTGCCGCCATGGAGGAATACGTAAGAGAGGCGCTGCAGCAGGGGTTTATCCGGCCCTCCACATCTCCTGCAGCCTCTAGCTTCTTCTTTGTCGCCAAGAAAGACGGAGGCCTCCGTCCATGCATAGATTACAGAGCGCTCAATGCACAGACGGTCAAGTTCGCCTACCCCTTACCACTGGTGCCGGCAGCCTTTGAGGAGCTTCGTGGGGCCCGGATCTTTACTAAGCTCAATCTCCGCAGCGCCTATAACTTGATTCGAATACGCAAAGGCGACGAGTGGAAGACGGCCTTCATTACACCTACCGGGCACTACGAATACCAGGTTATGCCGTATGGCCTTTCCAATTCACCATCAGTGTTCCAGAACTTTATGAATGAGATCTTCCGGGACATGCTCAACCAATTCACACTCATTTATATTGATGATATTCTAATTTATTCAGCCACCCTTGAGGAACACCACACTCATGTCTGTCAAGTACTCCAACGCCTTCGCCAACACCAACTGTACCTCAAGCTCGAAAAGTGCGAGTTCCATCAAACCCAGGTCCACTTCCTAGGGTACATTATCGACGCGAATGGGGTACAAATGGACCCGGCCAAGGTGGAAGCCGTAAGGAACTTACGGAACTCAAGGAGCTCCAACGGTTCCTCGGCTTCGCCAACTTCTATCGGCGTTTCATCGCCCAGTTCAGCCATTTGTCAGCCCCTCTAACCTCTCTCCTCCAAGGGAACCCGAAGTCCCTCACCTGGACGTCTCCAGCAGAACTAGCCTTCCAAAGGTTAAAGTCCTCCTTCTGTGCCGCGCCCATACTCACCCATCCGGATCCCAATCACAGCTTCGTGGTAGAGGTGGATGCTTCGACAGTAGGGGTCGGTGCGGTGTTGTCACAAAGGAAAGGCGAACCTCCAGTACTTCACCCTTGTGCCTACTTCTCTAAGAAGATGTCCCCAGCCAAACAAAACTACGATATCGGAAACCGCGAACTACTGGCCATCAAGCTGGCACTGGAGGAGTGGCGGCACTGGCTGGAGGGCGCCCAACATCCATTTGAGGTGATTACGGATCATAAAAACCTCCAGTACCTTCGGGAAGCCAAACGCCTAAACCCCCGACAAGCCCGTTGGGCCCTTTTCTTCACAAGATTCAAATTTACCATCACTTATCGTCCTGGCCATAAGAACCTCAAGGCCGATGCTTTGTCTCGTTTGCACCAACCGGACCCCTCACCTGAAAATCCAGAGCCAATCTTGCCACCCAAAATCTTTGCTTGTCCCATCATCTGGAAGGTGGATGACCAGATCCGGGCCGCCACTCAAGAGGAGCCTGATCCACCGGGAACTCCCGAGGGGAAGCTGTACGTCCCGTCCACTCTCCGTATCCCCATTCTGGATTCAACCCACATTTCTCCTGGTTCCGGCCACCCAGGCCGCACACGCACTCTCACGCTCCTCCGGAACAAGTACTCGTGGCCCAACATGAAGCAGGATGTGGCCCGTTATGTCCGAGGCTGTGCCGTCTGTGCCATCACTTCAACCCCCCGTCACTTACCTGAGGGTAAACTGGTACCACTACCCATTCCTCGCCGACCCTGGTCCCATATCGGGGTTGACTTCACCACAGACTTACCCCCCTCCAAGGGATTTACCACCATCCTGGTCGTCGTCGACCGATTCTCGAAGGCTTGCAAACTGATCCCACTACGTGGTATACCCACGGCCCTCGAAACGGCAGAAACCCTCTTCCTGCATGTATTCAGAAAATTTGGCTTACCCGAAGATATTGTCTCCGACCGAGGGCCCCAATTTACCTCCAGGGTCTGGCGCAGTTTCTTCCATCTGTTAGGAGTCTCAGTAAACCTGTCCTCCGGGTATCACCCGCAAACTAACGGCCAAACAGAACGGAAGATCCAAGAAATTGGGCGTTACCTCCGCGCCTATTGCCATCGACACCAGGACCGATGGAGCCAATACCTTCCCTGGGCCGAGTACGCCCAAAATTCGATGCGGCAAGAAACCACCGGTCTAACCCCATTTCAATGCGTCCTTGGATTTCAACCACCTCTCTTCCCTTGGACCGGAGAACCCTCCGAAGTCCCCGCAGTTGACCTCTGGTATCGAGAGAGCGAAAGGGTATGGAATACAGCGCATGTCCACCTACAACGGGCAGTACGGAGACACAAGTCACATGCGGATTCTCGTCGTGCCGCCACTCCGCTATACCAACCTGGTGACCAAGTCTGGCTCTCCACGCGGGATATACGCCTCCGTCTGCCCTGCAAAAAGTTGAGCCCTCGCTACGTCGGCCCATTCCCCATACGAAGACAAATCAACGAAGTCACCTACGAGCTCCAACTACCCCCAACTTACCGCATATCACCTACCTTTCATGTATCATTGTTGAAACCATTCACTAATCCCGTTCTTCCTCCTTCTACAGAACTCGAAGTACCTCCTCCTCCCGAAGTCGACCCCATCTACCGAGTTAAGGAGATCCTAGACTCCCGGCGGCGGGGCGGTCGACTCCAGTATCTAGTGGATTGGGAGGGATTCGGCCCCGAAGAGAGATCATGGGTAAACCGAGAGGATGTACTAGACTCCTTGCTCCTTTCTGACTTTCACCAGTCACACCCCAACTGCCCAGCCCCAAGAGGACGTGGTCGCCCTCGCCGTCGGTCCCGGGCGCCTGGAGACGCCCGTGGGGGAGGGGATACTGTCACGGATCCGCCCACAACCACATCCACACCAACCAACTACACCCGTTCACAATCACCTGAATTCTGATTACCACCTGTCTCCAATCACCAACACACTATATAGAGTTACTCACCACAAACCTTCGTTGGTTGGTCTTAAGATCGTAAGCTACGCTATCTCTCACTTACCTCCTGGATATCTGGAATCCTCCGTGCCGTAAGCCTTTCTCCGCGACCTGTATGAAAAGTATGACTTATGAGTATGAGTTGGATGCACTCCTTAAGTTGAATGAACTCCTGCACTGTTAAGTTTGGTTTTGTAGTCCTTCGGGATCGATTTGAGTTTGTGGGAAAATAATTAAAGACAAGTATTTCCACTCACCTGTGTTTGCCTCTCAGTCCGACTGTGACAATTCCCAACATGCTTATTTGAAGTGCATTAAAAATATACTGAATTGCATTTTAATATATTTCTAAAAAGTATACTAGAAATACTTTGGTAATAAATATATGCTTAATTACACTTTTAAGGAACATGCTAAACACAAGAACACTATTACTATATTTCTAAAAAGTATAGTAGAAATACTATGTTAATAAATATATTCTTAGTTACACTTTTAAGGAATATACTAAACACAAGCATACTTTTAGTGACGTTTTAGTGTATTTACAAAAAACACACTTATGTTACTCTTACTTAAAATATATTTTATGTGTACTTTGTGTAAGAACATAACAAAATGATTACACTTTTAATAGGTTTTTAATGTACTTTATATTGCAGTAGGGCTACACATGGTTATATTTTTAAATATTTATGTATTTATAATTTTAGTATTTGGAAAAGTATGATATCTTGAAAAACATTTTTAACATTTACAATGTACAAACCTTTGACAAATATTATTAACCATTACAGTATTTAAAATATGTTGTTTAATATGGGTTTGTCAGGGTTCTGTCACTTCGGTCTAGTTTTTTCGTAGTTTTGTGACAGAGCTCTGACACTCCCTTCTTGTCTAGTTTTCTGGTGAGCGCGTGGCTTCGAGTGTTCTCGGGCTGCGCGCTCTCTTGTCTTCGTGCTCTGTTTCATGTTGGGGCGTGGTGTTCGGATCCCGGCACACTGGCCTTCTCAGGCTCTGTTCTGGTTTTCGTGTCGGGATTCGGACACTCACGTTCCAGGTCTGTCTTGCTGTGGGAGCGTGCGGTCTCGAGTTCGCTCAGGCCGCGCGCTCCTTTGTCCATGTGTTGTGTTTTGTTCGGCACGCGGTTCGGGTTCGGCCGCGTGCTTTCTCGTATTGTCTTGTTCTGTGTTGCACGCAGCTTGTGTTTTTTTTCACTGGCTGCGTGCTTTCATGTTGTCATGTCTTGTGTGAACACGCGGCTTATGAGTATTCTCATTAGCTGCGTGTTCGTGTCCTGTTTAGCACATGGCTGATGATTGTTATTGCTGGCCATGTGCTTGTGTTTTTGTCTTGTGTGAGCACATGGCTTTTGTCCTAGTTTTCTGTCTGCCATGTGCTCTCATGTCAATTTGTCTTGACCCCACCCACCTTGTTTCCTGATTATTGGTTAATTTGCCCCACCTGTGTTTTACCTCGTCACCCTCCTCATTTGCTCCCCTTATAATCTCCTTGTGTTTGCAGTCCCGTGCGAGTTCGTTTTATAGTAAATGTAAATGTGAATGTGTATGTCTGCCTTGCCTTGCCTTGCCTTGCCTTGCCTTGCCTTGCCTTGCCTTGCCTTGCCTTGCCCAGCCTTGCCAGTCTGTTTTCCCCTACGGGGTAGTTTTTGTTTGTTTTTTTATTGTTAATAAAGCCCTTTCCTCCAGCATTTGAGTCCTCGCTCGCTTCCCTTCACCCCACCCTGACAGAAAGTGAATATTTTTTCAAAGAAATCAACGGAAAATGTGTCTGTTTGATTTGCAATGAAGATGTTGCTGTGATGAAAGACTATAATATCCGTTGGCACTATGAAACCAAACATCAGAGCTACACATCGTACACCGGTGCTGAACGAACACAGAAAGTCAAGCAAATGGCAGCTAGCCTGCAAGCTCAACAACAGTTTTTTTTTTCGTGCTAATAAAATACAGGAAAACGCCACAACAGCAAGCTATGAAGTCGCTAAACTTATTGCCCAGCACGGTAAACCGTTCTCAGACGGTGGTTTCATAAAGCAGTGCCTCATCAAAGTCACAGAAATAATGTGCCCAGAGAAAGTGCAGGATTTCAACAACGTGAGCTTATCCAGAAATACAGTGGTGCGACAGAATCGAGGACTTGTCAGCTAACTTGAAACTTCAGCTGAGAGACAAAGCTTGTGCTTTTGATTTTTACTCGATATCATGCGATGAGAGCACAGATGCTACAGACACCGCGCAGCTGTTAATTTTTTTGCGGGGAGTAGATGATAATTTTTGCTGTACGGAGGAGCTGCTTGATATGGTGAGCCTAAAAGGCACAACGACGGGTAGAGATATTTTTGAAGCTGTGTCAGAGGCGGTTGAAAAGATGGGGCTTAAATGGGACAAGGTCTGTGGAATAACAACGGATGGAGCTCCGGCCATGACGGGCGATCGCAAAGGAATGGCATCGATGGTGTGCGCCAAGGTAAAAGTGAGCGGAGGTGAGGCTGTTAGGATGCACTGTATAATCCACCAAGGAGCACTGTGTGCCAAGACTGTCCACCTGGGCGATGTGATGAACACTGTTGTAAAAACTGTCAACATAATTCGAGCTAGAGGACTGTACCACAGAGAATTTCAAGCTTTCCTTTCTGATGTGGATGCTGAATACGGGGATGTACTCTACCACTCTGAGGTGCGCTGGCTGAGCCGCGGCTACGTGCTGCAGCGGTTTTATTCGCTGAGATCAGAAATCGATCAGTTTATGAAAGAGAAGGGCCGACCTCTTCATGAACTGAGTGACCCTCTGTGGCTGGCCGACCTGGCATTTTTAGTTGATCTTACTCATCATCTGAATACACTGAACAAGAACCTACAAGGCAAAGAACAGCTGGTGCCACACCTGTATGCGCACATGAAAGCCTTCTGTGTAAAGCTCCGCCTGTTTGAGACACAACTACGAATCTTTAATGCTGCACACTTCCCTGCGCTGTCTGAAATCAAGTCTGCTTTTCCAAAGGCCGACCTTTCTGCTAACAAGGAGAAATATGTGTCTGTGATCGCATCTCTTGTGACAGAATTCAACCAGCGTTTCCAAGATTTTTCTGTCATTGAAAAACAAATCAAGCTGTTCTCTACCCCCTTCCTGGTGGATGCAGAAGAAGTAGAAGAGAGTCTGCAGTTAGAACTGATTGAAATGCAATGTGATGATGATTCTCTGAAGAGTCAACATCAGCTTCTCTCCCTACCTGACTTCTATCAGAGTTTGGATAGTGCAAAGTTTCCTCTGATGAGATGCCACGCAAAAAGAATGATGAGCCTGTTCGGCTCAACATACATATGTGGACAAACATTTTCTCTGTTAAATCAGAACAAAAGCAGACTGAGAACCAGAATGGCTGATAGCCATCTCTGTGAAGTCCTTCGTGTCTCAACCATCAAACTTTCTCCTGACATGTCAGCCATCCTTCAATTCAAAGGACAGCATCACTGCTCCCACTGAGTGTACACTGTAATGTTCTTCACATTATAGGGGAGTTAGAAATAGGCTACAGTGTCACGACCCCCTGTGCCACCTGCAGGCCTGTCGTTCCCGTGCACGGGCAGGGTTGAGCTTGCAGTTCCAGTTATTAACCTGACTCTTTGCAAACACACACAACTGACCTCCTAGACAATTTTGACTTTAATAATAAACAGTTCTTTATTTAAAACCTAAACTGTTTGTTACTTTTTATGTTGAGACCTTGAGTAACAAGCCAGGTTGTAAAAACACAGTATTCATGTGTCAATATGTCACCTCTAGTGTGTGGCCCGGCCCTTTGTTTATTTTTCTGTATTTGGCCCTCACTAAAAAAAGTTTGGACACCCCTGGTGTATGGCATCTGGCTTTTACAACCTCACTGTGATTTAAGGTAAGATTTATATTTAATATTTAATATATTTAATGCCAGTCGTGTTTTTGACACATGCATTGGCAGAAAAAAAGTAATTATAACATGTACAACATTAACATTATTTTATTTGCAAAATGAAGTTGTGTATTTATTTCTGATTTCCTGAACAATTTGGCTTCATTGTTATGATGTAAATGATCTTTGGAAAACCATGTTATGAACATACAATTACTTTGTCTTGAGCTGATTAGCCAACTGTGGTAGTGTTCGTTGATAGGTGTTAAAGCTTGACAACATTATCACCTTTATTTTCTAATATATATTTCTCATTACAGATAAGAACAAAGATTAAAATGTAAGAAGGGTTGCTTATAATGGCTTATTTCCACCGAGCGGTACGGTTCGGGACCGAACACCCTAATCCAGCTTGCGTTTCCACCGCCAATAGTACCCTTACTTAATAGGCGTGGTGTATGCCGGGAATGTAGCGATTGACAATAAAGCACGATGATAAGCAAAACTCTTTTATGTCAGTTTTAATGAACAATAATAGCCTTTATAAAAGTATAAGTACAAAGTATAAGAGGCTTATATAACAGGAAATAAAGACAAAAGCAAACAATTCAGTCAAACGTATGCTACAAAGTCAGCGGTAAAGTTCAAAATAAATATAAAGTTAAACTTTGTGCTCAGTCAAAACGATATGACCAGGAACAATGAACAGATTCATGAAACCACGAATGCCTGTTATACACAAAACTAATTGTATCTCATGATTAATCACTATAGAAACATCAAAGCCAGCTGCAAATGTCGGAAGGACTAGCTGAGCGTAAGGCTGCTCTAGGCGGATACATGAGCACTGAGCGCCCGGTGATCCCCTGGAGCTCTAAAATCGGCATAGGACATTTTCAAACAGGCGCTATATCTTTATAAATAAACCGCAGATTTGAGTTTTAAACAACTACATTCTCGCCTGAAAAACTCTTAAAACTACATTTCATGACAGAATAACAGTAATATTTTGAAAATTACGCGGGTATTTGGGCAATGACGTTTCACAAGTCCACAGGAACAGACAAGAATGCATATTGAGAAATGGCTATTTACTGTGTGAAAATATAAAATTTTAAAGTACAGTTATATTTTTTGTGTGTTTGCGCACTCTGAAGTAATAAGCCAAACACAGCAGAGCTGAACCAGTGAAGAAGCTTTATCCCCTTGTATCATTCTAGTAAACCAATCAACGTTCTGCAGTGAGTTTAGCTCCACCCTTTTGGTACCCTTTGCTGTGCTAGGTATCCCAACGAAAGGGTACCAAAAAAGTGGTACGGTACGGTTCGCTATTTTGGTACCATTCGCAACTTCTGACAATGGAAACGGACATAATTGCGTACTGTACCGTACTGTACAGAACCGTACTGCTCAGTGGAAATGAGCCATAAGAGAGCATACAGTACATCTGAAACTGCTGATGCTGGGAAGGTTTTTGACTATATTACCGACCAGGTACATTGTACTCAGTGTACTGTCATTCTTAAAAAGAAAACAAATCATCAATCATCATTTGCCTTTTTGTGTGTGTGAGAGAAATATTAACATTTGTTGTTTTTGACCAACTAAAATCTGAGTGCAGAGACAAGTAAAGGAATAGTAAGTATATTTTCATGTTGTATCACCTCTGTTATAGAGATTTTTGAATCAAGCCTAATGGAGGGTGATTCGGTCAATCTTGGAAGAAAAAAGTTAGCAATGTATCCATTCCAGTAGGCTAATTTGTGCTTCCTTTCAGTCACTCATGTAAAAAATCTGTTTAATGTGTTTTTTTTTTTGTTTGTTTGTTTGTTTTTTTTTGTTTTTTTGTAAAGCTGCAAGGCACTTGAGCAAAATATTATATGCCAGGATGACTAGGACAACTTCAATTTCTAATTAATTTTTTGCTGCAGCAGAGAGAAGAGAGTGCATGCTAGCATTACCACAACAGACACATTCATGCATGATACCCTAGGTTACAATAAACCACAATTATCAAGATACCCTGTAATACTCGCAGGTTGCTTTATTGAAATAATTTATCAAATAATATCAGTGAGTTTGTACTTTTTTTTGTTGTTGTGTTTGTAAGTGCTGTTGTTGGGCTTCTTCTAATCATATGTTCAATGTAACTCAGAGTGTTGTACAGTGACGACAGACGAGAGGATAAGAATGGACACTCATATGTCAAGCTTGATGAGGATATTGTCAAAAGGTAAGCTGAGATGTCAAGTCAAGTCACTATTACTTATATAGCGCTTTTAACAATGCAAATTGTGTCAAAGTAGCTTTACATCAGCTTGATATAAAGCTGGGTGGCTTTATATCAGCTTTACAGTATTTAGACGGGGAAATAATTTGTCGAAAGTGTCATTCTCCTCTGGCCAGATAAAATCAGCAGTTTAAATTTAGGCTAAAGCAGAGTCGGATTGTCCAAAGGACTCATCTGGTTCCTGTGGTCTTGTCCCGATAGCTGTCTAGGAGACAGGGTCTTCACTGGGGATCAGTCTCTGGGGCTCATCTAGTTGTCCTTGTCTCCCCTGACATTCATCTGATCTGGATACACACTGGATCCGGGTGGCTGCAGTGACCAGCTGATCTGGATACAGTCTGGATCTGGGTGGCTACAGTGATCTTGGAATAAAAAAAGAAACAGACTAATATTAGCGTAGATGCTATTCTTCTAACAATGTAACAAGTACAAATACATTGGGTGTTTTGGGAAGTGTTCCCGGTTCCGCTTGACCTAATTAACAGAGCCTAACAATCCTTTAACAGATTTGAATTATAGAAATTATAGGTCGTAATTTAGATATATTTTTAAGATGGAAAAATGCAGTTTTACAAACGCTAGAAACATGTTTTTCGAAGGAAAGATTGCTATCAAAAAGTACGTCTAGGTTCCTAACTGATGACAAAGACTTTACAGAGCAGCCATCAAGTATTAGACAGTGATCTAGGTTATTACATGCAAAAGTTGTTGGTCCAATAATTAACACCTCTGTTTTTTTCAGAATTTAGCAGTAAGAAATTGCTAGTCATCCAGTTTTTGATATCAACTATACATTCCGTTAGTTTTGCAAATTGGTAAGTTTCATCAGGTTGCGCAGAAATATAAAGCTGGGTATCATCAGCATAACAGTGAAAGCTAACACCATGTTTCCTAATGATGTCTTCCAAGGGTAACATGTAAATCGTGAAAAGTAAGGGGCCAAGTACTGAGCCTTGAGGTACTCCATACTGCACTTGTGATTGGTATGATACCTCTTCATTTACTGCCACAAATTGATGGCGGTCAGATAAGTACGATTTGAACCATGCCAGTGCACTTCCTCTAATACCAACATAATTTTCTAGTGTATTTAAAAGAATGTTGTGGTCGATAGTGTCAAATGTGGTGCTAAGATCCAGTAACACTAATAGAGAGATACAACCACGATCAGATGATAAAAGCAGGTAGTTTGTAACTCTAATGAGAGCAATCTCAGTACTATGATAAAACCTGACTGGAAATCCTCACATATATCATTTTTCTCTAAGAAGGAACATAGTTGTGATGATACTACCTTTTCTAATATCTTTGACAGAAAAGGGAGATTCGAGATTGGTCTGTAATTAATTCATTCTTTGGGGTCAAGTTGTGTTTTTTTAATGAGAGGATTAATAACAGCCAGTTTGAAGGTTTTTGGGACATATCCTAATGACAATGATGAGTTAATAATATTCAGAAGAGGATCTATTACTTCTGGAAGCACTTCTTTTAGGAGCTTAGATGGAACAGGGTCTAACATACAGGTTGTTGGTTTAGATGATTTAACAAGTTTATACAATTCTTCATTTCCAACAGAAGAGAATGAGTGGAATTGTTCCTCAGGGGATCTATAGTGATCTATCTGATGCGACACTGTGGCGGACAGCTGCATGGTTACAATTTAATCTCTAATAGTTTCGATCTTGGAAGTAAAATAGTTCATAAATTCATTACTACTGTGCTGCTGGGCAATGTCTGCACCTGCTGATGTTATATTTTTTGTTAATTTAACCACTGTATTGAATAAAGTTTTCTTCTAAAAGAGACGTAAAGTAAGAAGATCTAGCAGTTTTTAAGGCTTTCCTATAGGAGAGAGTATTTTCCCGCCAAGCAATACGAAATACCTCTAATTTTGTTTTTCACCAGCTGTGCTCCATTTTCCGGGCTGCTCTCTTTAGGGCCCAAGTGTGCTCATTATACCACGGTGTTGGACTCGTTTCCTTAATCTTCCTTAAGCATAAAGGAGCAACCTGTATCTAAAGTGCTAGAAAATAGAGAGTCCATAGTTTCTGTTACATCATCAAGTTGTTCTGAGCTATTGGATATGCTGAGGAACTGAGACAAGTCAGGAGGATTATTTATAAAGCAGTCTTTTGTGGTAGAAGAGATGGTTCTACCATATTTGGAACAAGGAGTTGGCTTTACAGCTTTAGCTATATGGAATATACACGAAACTAGATAATGAACTAGATATCATCCCTCTGCTGCAAAATTTCAACACCACTGACATCAATTTCATATGACAGTATTAAATCTAGAGTAGATCCTGACACGTGTTGTTTAACACCAATAGAGTTCAGAATGTCTATAAATGCTGATCCCAACTAACGTTTTTAATTATCAACTTGGATGTCAACAAAATTCTAATTAATATGCAAATTATAATACATATATTCAATCATGGATGTAAAACTGTTATTGACTTCTTTTCCCTTTTACAGATCCTGTGATAAAGCAGTCTTCAAATACTACAGTGTCTGAATTGCAAGCCCTTAGTTGCAGAAAATTCCAGTAGTACTCAAAGAAGTGATCTCGTCCTGCCGGCTCCCTCTTGATCAGTCGTCACTCTACTTCTGCCACAGACTTGCAGGCCGTCTGCTGCGCTCCAAGCCTCCACCTCTTTGGCTGCATTGGGTTTTTCCCATCGGGTACACTGTGGTCCTCAGTCACACCGGCATCGCCCCAGTCCTCGGGTACTCTGGCTCCACCAGCGATGCTTGTCACTGCGGCTGTGCCCAGGTCTCCAGGAACCTGCGACGATGCTCAGTTCCATCGGCCCTCCGTCTGCGTCTTCGGATCCACCAGCTCTGTCTCCATCGGTCGGCTCCAAGATGTCGGCAGCCACACTATCTACATCTTGACTCCTCCCTCCCTTGACTCCGCCTTGGGTTGCCAAACACCATCTAAGCCACCAGGGCATCATCGTCATCATCAAGGATGGCTCCAAGGGTGGAGCCATCCTTGGGTTGCCAAACACCATCTAAGCCGCCAGGGCATCATCGTCATCCTCCCATCACCATCCTTTCGCCACATACTGCCATCATCCCCGCACATCATCCCTACGCCATCTTCTCGTCCACCTCCAAAACCCCCTCTATCCCTCCCTATTCTGTTGCTTGAACTTTATCATCATCATCTTCATCTTCAGTCTTTGCACACACACAGCTATTCACTTCTGCACTTTGTTTTTCAGTAAATCTTTATGTATTTTTTTTCCAGAAAATTGCATTTTAATTTTTATTTATTCATTGATGTAAAATTCTGTACTTTTACATTTACATTTAATCATTTAGCAGACGCTTTTATCCAGAGCGACTTACAAATGAGGACAATAGAAGCAATCAAAGCCAACAAAAGAGCAACAACATGCAAGTAGCAAGGTTTTTTTTTTTTTTTTTAAGAAAACGAGTATATAGAATATAGAAAAAAGAAACCTAGTGTTAGAGAATAAATATGCAATTGATAGAGGGTCAAGTGTGTGTGGTTTTTTTTTTAAATAAAAAATAAGACAGATAGATAAAATAGAATTAGAATAGAGAATTAGAATGCTAGAGTTAGAGAGCTTGCTTATAATTTCAGGTATAAATGAAATGTTCTACAAATGAATAAGATAGCTCTGCCATAGCATTACATTCTTTTTTCATTTATTACAATGTTTTTAGTATAATGTATTAAAATGTATTTGAGTATGTTTGTAGTAATACAAATATTCTATAAACATTTTTAATACATTTAATAGTATGTTTTTTTGCTGCTGTACTTTTTTAATGTACTCTAAGAATATCTGTAATGTACACAACAATATATAATACATTAAAGTTTTCTAGATATTGAAGTGTGTACGTGTGTGTATATACTGAAAAAAGCAACTTTATAATAATTAGTGTAATGCTAATGCATTTCTAATGAGTTGAAATAAAATTTAAATGTACTTGAAGAGCATTAAAACGATGCTTCAAATATACTGTAACCGTAGTTCATGAAGTATTAAAAGTACATTTTAAATGTATTTGAAGAAATACACTTAAATTGCACTAAATATACTTAAAGTGGTTCCAATTTAACACAATTTCAATATATTAAATATATTTCAAATACATTAAATTTAAACATACCTTGACATACACTTAATATACTTAAAGTTTTTTTCAAAATAATACATTTAATATGCACTTAGTATAGTATAATTTAAATATATTAAGTGTGTCTGAAAAAGCACAATTTAAATATATTTCTTTTTCACCTGGATACAGTACTGTCATCTGCAGCTTGTCATATACTGTTGTCAGGGGCAACAATTCCAAGAGACTGAATTAACTCCTGTATTTATTTCACCTTGTTAATTAAATTTGCTAAATAAGATCTGCTGCAGACACATTTACATGAGTGATTCTGCAGGTGTCCCTTTCACCTTGTCGCTGAATGGCTTATATTCACAGCTGTCTTCTTTAAACCTTCTTATCCAGTTGGTTGGCAGAAAAATACAATTTGGGATTACTGGCTTTATTAGAGATGAAAAAAAACCACTCAACATTTAAGCATGTTTTAATTCTAAAAATACCCAAATCTACTGGAGATACAGAATAATAATGCTCTATTAAATCCTGTTAAATGAAAGAAAAGTCAAATTCCTGAGTAATGATATAGGGACAATTTACTGAGGGAGGAAAGAGGGGGGGGGGGGGGACACAAAAATGTTGTTTTGGACCCCATTGACTTTCACTGTGTGTATAAAAACATTTAAAACATTCTTCAAAATATCTTCTTTTATGTTCCACATAAGAAAATAAGTCATTAAGGTTTGGAACAACATGATGATGAGTAAATAATGACAATTCTCAGTTTTGGGTGAACTATGCCTTTATGATATTATCTCAAAAAATGCATTCTTCTTTCTGAAGAATAGTGCAGTATCTCGCAACACACAAAGAAACTTTTCTGTCTCTTCAGCTGGTTGACTTTAATATATTGCTAGGTATACTTTGTTTTCCTCTGTACATTGTTACTTCCAGTTCTATTATTGATTTTAAACACTTGGTATGTATGAGTCATTTAAAAACACTAAACAATTTTTTTGTCCAGGGGCTCTTGACTGTTTGGGGGTCTAAGTTATGCCTTGTTAAGTTGAGGGTAATCACATATTGATCACTGGCTATGTAGCATTTCATTAAAATTGCACTTGACACTGCTATTAACCCTGGATCCCTCAGCAATCTGTGTAAATAGGCTGGTGTAGTGCTGTACTTCTGTTGAGTGGCATTGTGCCTAGACAACTACAGTATGTTGTCTGTTTTTTGTTTATGTAGGTGAATTGTAGGCCTGCTGCACTGGTAAGGAAATAAATGAGTTTGGATAACAGTGTACTTTGCTCTTAAAGGGACAGTACACCAAAAAAAAAAGAAAGAAAGAAAATTCCATTGTTTACTCACTCTTATGTCATTACGAATCTGAATTTATGTGCAACTCAAAAGATATTGTGAAAATGGTGGCAGTGTCCACAGCATAAGTCGGTGGAGTCCAGAAAGTCAATGGGTTTCATTCTATAATAGGATAACTGTGTAGATTATTCGTATGCACAAGAGAACTTCTCACGAACAATTCACAAAACATACATATGCACATGAATTTGTTCTTAACCTCAGTCTAATGTTAATGAATTTGGAGCATTCTTAATGAGCGCCTGAGTGCAGGAGGTTAGTCATTTGCATAAAACACGCCCAAACCATCTCCATATAAGGGCTTTCCATGCAACATTTCCTTTGCAACTTTTCATCTCTCAAAGCAAATATATGACACTCTTTCTTTTTCTCTCTGTGTGTGTTCTGAATAGGAATATTTTGTACCATACTGATATAAAATACACAATGAAAGAAAATATAATTATTATCATCAACATAAACTGCATTAAATGTTAGGGTTTCCCAAAGTGGGGTTTGTGAAGGAACTGCAGGGGGTTCGTGAGTTGATGAAAAGTTAATTAATTCAATCATAAAAATTTGAAAATAAAAACAATATCTGAACAATAAAATGATTTTATTTGTTTTCCTGCATGTCAGTTTGACATTAGAGAACTGTGAGCATGCAAATGTCTCATGAAATTATATATTTAAAATTAAATATCAACTTAAAATTTTAGATGGCCTTCAAGTAAAACTTTTAAGTCAAAATAACGTAACAATAATAATCCATAAAAAGTATCTGTAATCTGATTCTAAGCATTTTAAAATGTAACAAAATCTAATTACAAATACTTATTTTTTTAAAAAAATCCACACATACGAAAAATAAATTCAAGAAATGAATGTACGGTGTTTTTGCGTACATGTGGTTTCATTATTTTACAATAAATTTTAGAATGAAAGTTATTGCTGATTCATGATTTGTTAATGAAAACATTTGTGCACAGATTTCCCACACAAATTTGTGCATATGTTCGGTTGGCGAATGTTCTTTTGTGTTTCAAGAAAGTATGAATTATCTCATTACACTTTGACTAAAACAAAGAGTGCACTGTAAAATTACAAAAAAAAAAAATTTATTCAAGGCCAAGGAAGAGCCAGCTTTGTCTTCAGTTGATTTTCTGCCGCTGAAACATGAACAATTTACAATTATATTATGTTTCATCTTGTAACTAATTACCCCAACTTGACCAGATTGGGTTATAAATACTGAGCTGTTTACGCAGGAGGGAGATAAAGTCCTAATGGTGGCAGTAAAAAAGGCAGGCAGAGTGGGCAGAAGAAACAGATGGTTAGTGCTTTGGAGAGTTGGAGAGGAAGGTTGGCATGTCTGAATCTAATGCCATGCAGTAGAGAGAGGAGGCGCTTCAATGATTTAATGAAGTCCTCTCCTCACCTCCTCTAGAGAGACGCTTTAATCTAAAGCCATCGCTGCACAGCTCTTCCCTGACAGGTGCAGGAAATGCAATCAGCATTACATGCCGCCCCAGAGAGTGCTCCACTAGAGTAAAGCCATGAATTAAACGCCTTTTCCACTGTTCATGTCTGAGGCCATTCCCTGTCTCTCAAACTCAACATACAATGAAGAGCGCAGTAAAAGAACATGACATCCTGAATAATTAATTGAGTGAAAATAGTAATTATTTTGAGAGGTTTTCACGAACAGAACTGCTAGAGAAGGGTAGAATAATAATCTACAGAATATTCCAGCTGTGAGCACAAGCCAGTTAGCAGTGTTGATATTTTGGCATTTTCAATAAATATTTTTTCTTTCGCATGACTGTATGCATTGATTGAAACAAAGACGAATAATGTGCCATTATGTACAATGCATTGCTTGCAATTTACTAATGGGTGAGAATTTTAATAGAATAAATGACTCTGTTACTCAGTAATTTGTTGTGAAACAGTCTGTAAAAAGGAAGTCAGATGCAGTTTTTCTCTTGCGTTCAGTGTTCATTTACTGATCAAAGCTATAAATAAAATCTTTGTGGCTGTAATTGGCCGAAGGCAAGATTTATGTGGCCGAAATCAATGGATGGTGTTATCTGTGCTGAAATATCTAGGACAGCGGGGTTTGTTGGCCAAATAAGGATATGTCCCCCAAAATAATGAGCCATTTTCTGTTGAGGTTTTAAAAAATATTAATGTTTTCTGTCCTCTTCAGTTACGGATTATGGATGTTTCCCTTTTGAGTTCGATCTCAGTATTCTTTCATATTAATGTTACTTTATATTACCCGTTAATATAAATAATTCATGCATAAAATGTTATTTATTCATGTCTGTTCATGGACTGCTGATCCTCTTTTGATTTTACAACTGATCTAAAAGTGAAACACATTTTCTTGAAGTAAAAAAGAGTTAGTATAACCATTTGTGAAATTTAAAAGCTACCTTCACACTTACAGGGAACGATCATCCTTCACACTAAACATCCTGAAGCACCTAAGAGAGCATGAAAATCACCCAGAATCTGGGAATTCACTGGCCCAATGTAAACCTATCTTTCATTGCTTTAAAGGCTCTGAAATGCATGAAATACAGATTGTATTGGAGTCAGAGATACACAAGATGTAAGGCCATAACAGTCAGGGCTATTCAACTGAAAACCCAGAGGAAGATAGAGACAGGGATAAAGCAAATCACAGGAAGAGCTCTGTCCAAACAACGGCCCTGAAATTCCATTATCCAGTGTAGATGGTAACCAGTGGCAACCCATTTACTTGGTTGAAAATCTTTATTTGCATAGGATACAGCGAGAATAACATTCCACGAAAGAGTTATTTATTAAATTATTTATTAAAGGGTTTTGTTTTTTGTTTTTTTTTTGGGCAAAAAGAACGGTGCTTTTCAGAAAATTTCAGATTTTAAAAGGTCAAACGAAATATGATATGAACCGTTTTTTTTTTTCTATTTATTTTCTAGCGATTTCAATTTTGTCTATGACAAAATTCACAGCCAACGTAAACTGGTAATAAAATTCAATGAATAACTAATAAAAAAATAAATAAATAAAAACTTCTAAGGTAATAATGGTCACACTTTATTTTAAGGTCTAATTCTCACTATTAAATCATTATAACTATGACTTTTGCCTCAAACTCCTAATTTGCTGCTTATTACGTTAGCAAGATAGTTGTTAAATTTAGGTATTGGGTAGGATTAGGGATGTAGAGTATGGTCATGCAGAATAAGTGCTTTATAAGTATATTATGCCATGGTCTGTCTGAATACTGGATTCTGATTGGCTGGCAGGTGTTGATTAAATTCGTTGAACTGCACAGGTAGTTCCAGGTCAGTTTAATCACGTTCTATATTAATGCGCTTCCTATAAACATTGGTAACCATAGTGACATACAGTTACAGTTGAATAGTAATACAGACGAAAATAACCATCATTTTTATCGTTCCAGTCAAATATTGCAGCACAAATATTGTTTAATATGTGAATATCTTTAATATGTGAATGCTGGAAAATGACCATGGCATAAACGGGATAATCAACGGCTAGCTGTGTATTAAACAATTTGAATGCACTTCGCGGAGGCAACCGGTTCTTCGCCTCCACGTCGTGCATTCAAATTGTTTAATGCACAACTACCCGTTGATTATCCCTTACATAAACAGCCAATATTTTAATAATAGGCATGCTAATAAACAACTAGTTAATAGTGAGAATTGGTCCCTATACTAAAGTGTTACACCAATAATAATTAAAAAAAAGAAAAGAAAAAAAAAAACACTGAAAATTTATTCAGTAATAGTTAATGCCTAAATTATAACTTGAATCATTTTAATTTTGATTTAATATATATCGACTAGGTCTCAAAACACATACACAGTGAGTAATGAATACAATAATTGTACTGTAAACGTAGCTTTTGATCTCTAGTACAGTGACCAGTCCTTGGCCCGAACTGGATTTTAACACAATTACTGGTCAAGGCAATTCAAGAAAATCCCTCTTTATACTGAGATCTGGACTGAGCCTGAAAGTTTCCATCAGTTGCAGTCAATAAATCAATGTCAGACTGAGATTTGTTTGCCCCAGGAGAATGGGACACTTCTGACATCCCGTGAATAGAATGAGGATAAATTCTTAGCATGTCAGAATGTTCTAGAATAACTGCACGGAAATTGCATACCGGCACAATATGTGCTGTATTGTCAAACACACTTTCTAGCATGCTGACTGAGCAGTCATACAAAGATAATTTAAACTGATTCAGTTATGAATCATTGAGTTTGATAAATTATTCAACTATATTTCACATTTATAAAATATGTGACCCTTATTAGTCGCAATAATGCATTACATGGAATTGTCTGCCAATTAGGGTGACCATAGTGGCCAAAAGTGATGCTCGGCGTAATAAAATTGGCATCTTTACCTTTTATTCAAACATTTTATTATTAAGAATTGTGTAAACATATTGCATTGTTATGCTTTCAGTATAAAACTAATGCACACACTCAAGTGTTTCATTTGTAACAATGTAATCAAGCATGACAAATTGTGTCATACAAAGAAATTACACAGAACACATTGGCAAAACTTATTGAATATTACCCTGGAAAATGACTGCTGTAATCAAAAACAAGCGAAAACCAACAAAATATTAATAACTAATTATATTCTCGTATACTATGTAAGATTTAATTCCTATGGGCGTTTTGTATTTCTATGCATTTTTGTCTGCTTTTTTTTGCCAAATAAATTTGTCAGTTAAATACCTTAACCAAGTCAGTGTTTTCTTTTTTCCCAATATATTTTGATCTTGTAAGGTCATTAAAAGCAAATATTGAGAAATAATCTATCTGTACATCACTTTATGTATTTAATACTTGCTGGGTAAAGGTAATGACAGAAAAATAGTTTGACCAATAACATGCAAGCATTGTACATAACTGACCAATCGTGGCATGCAAGAAGGTCGGCTCTACAGAGAATGTTCAAAGCAATGCAAATACACATACATAATGTATGAGGACTGTAAAGAGCACATCAGTGAGAAAACAAAGACATTTTAAGGACAATTTAGGAATCCTCACCATAACATTGACTAATATTTGTGTTTGGGCCGAGGCTTGGTCACTGTACCAGAGGTTAGTGATTAAATTTACCCACCCATTTAAATAACACAGATCACGCTATATGGTTGATTACAAACAGCTCAGCTCAGTGCAGGATTGTTTGTGCCATGTCAGCTTTGAAGAGGAAGTTTAATTATATCCCAGAGGAACACTCACAGTACCTCCAATACAGTGAGGAACTGCAGGTCAGTTCCTGCGTCCCGCTCTTCCTATTGTATTTGAAGTAAAAGATCATTAGCATTCAACTCGGCACAAAGCAGCAAAAGCACAGGCTTATTTGGCCAATCTGCCATATTCTTTTGAGCAGGAGTCAAGATAGTAAGATAGATTCATCCCCATTTTTATTGTGCGAGTTCTGAGAAAACAATTGTATGAGAGATCCATGGATGACTAACATCCTGCACTAGCACAGTTACGTTTTTTCAAATCACAGCGGGATACACCATACAAACATTAGATTTGGTATTTTATCCCAAAATGTCAGCACAAACATATTTATCCCATCAAAATTCTCTAGCAAGAGCTGACATGCTGCAATCAACTTTCTCTGAGAGTTTGATGTCATAGAGCAGCAGCTACGACTGCTAAAGCGAGACATATTTCAAAGACATCTGAGTCACTTCTGTAGCGCTGGGACTTGCAGTATTCATTCGGCTTGGGTCAATTGGAAAATCATGTTAGGTTTACATCTAGATCTGAATGGCACTGCTTACCGCGTCCTTGCAGCACCCTCGCTTTATTCATCTGTAGTATATCTTCCCACAACGTCGGCCTCCTCCCCCACAGTAGTTAAAGAACTTTTGTTTATGTGAAGTCAGAGGATCTAAGGGAACATCTTGCAAGTGCTAATCAAACCGTCTGAGAGCCAGAGAGCTTGTGATACCTAGATATGAAACCGTATCAAAGCATGAGGCCGTGGCTCTGTTCTTCAAAAAAGATCACTGGCTACCAACTGCACCTCATCAGCCAACACATAGAAGCAAACCTTGGCAGGAGTTGTACACTTCAGTGCACATTTAGGTATTTTAATTAACAGCATTGCTGTCAATTAATATTTCATTCTCTAATTAGCACAAAGGAACTGCGCTTCAGTCAGACAACCTGCACAGGATTCATCACATTTGACATATTTGTCAAACAACCTGTAATACATGACCTATGAGGTTGTGGGTTTATCTGTCGTAAAAAGACAATGTGTACATTTTGCACCACTTTACTGTATCAGCGCTGTAATGAGAGCCTGTTGGAGATGATGAAAAATGTAACTGATTAGGCCCACATAGAGACCTACACAAATTTCAGCAGAATTCCAAGCATTCATAAATTTTTACACATCCCCCACATGCATCTTGAATGTTTGTTTATGGCATATTTTTAGCCAATTTTTATTATGTTTTCAACAATCAATAAGAATGTAGACCTCTCTAGGGATGCACAATATATCAGTACCATGCTGTATAAACCAATAGTAGCTCCTTTTTAATTTAAAGATATTGGATATTTAATTGTTTTCACCTGTTTTAAGATTTAGAGAGCTTTTTCCATTATCTAGCACTAAATTAAAATCGTAGTGATATATTACACCAAAGAATTGTCCAAAGACATTGTCCACAAAATTATTCAAAGGTCCCATGTGTTTAATTGTTTATGGTTCTCTGGATAGGGATTAAATATATCCAGTATAAGGACATGAAATGCTAGAATGCTAGAATGCTAGAATGTTTTTATTCTGTTACATGACTTTTCCAGGTCTAGAAATCGCCTCGGTTACGTATGTAACCCTTGTTCCCTGAAGAAGGGAACGGAGACGTCACGTCGGTGACCGACGAACTGGGATGTTGCTTTGAGAGGCCAGTCTACTTCCAGTGTAAACTAAACGAGCCAATGTATATTGGCATGCAATGATCGCATCCAGCTGCTGCTCATCACGGCACGTATATAAGTAGCCAGCAGGTGCAATGCATATTCAGGTTTTCGCTGAGGAGCTGAGCTGAGGACCTGGTCACTCAGCGGTGGTACAGTGGCCGTGATGACGGGAACTGCTTTTAGAAACATGCCACTAAAATGAACTGAAACTCAGCAAATACAAGACACACAGAGGTGTCTACTTTTAAATGAAGTAAGTCATGTTGAAAACAAATATTCTGTGATAAAGTAATCCATACGAAACCAATGTGATGTCCAGTTTCTCCGTCTGATCTAATTATTTTTAATGTGACCATGCCCATGAGCTACTTTCGCTTTTGTTATAACAATCGTCCATGTGAGACGTGCGACATGAAAAAGCCCACATCAGCTCCATGCACAAAGAGTAAGGATTCATCTAGTTCATCTCGGCTACTGTTCATTTCTGGAGGAAGATGCACTGAGAGGAATAACCCAGAATTTACCTCAGAAAAAAAGACACGCTGAGAGGAATAACCCAGAATTTAACAAGATGCAATCGAGTGAAAGATTTTAAATATGACAGGCACTTCATTGTATCTAAATGTCTTACGACGCTATGACGTTTTTATGCTCTATATAATATAAAACAATACGATATAAAAGTAACATGAGTGCATGATGAATGTCTAAGAATGTTTATTATTAACACTCTGTTTGCCAACATATTTTATAAATTTCTATAGATGTTTAATGTGCTAAACAATAATAATTTGTTTCTCGGATATAAAATGTCCTTTTTACGATAATACAAAGCATGCGTGGATCTATGACTACAAAATCATACAATACATATACATATACATATATACATACTGACATTAACATGCTCACTGATGTTTTTTGTTTGATACGCCAAGACGATGGCATCCACTATCCAATGGGCCTACCTCTGCTTGGAGACACCCTTTCCCTTCTCTGGCCAACGTAACAGACGAAGAGCTGCTCTGAGGTCCTAAAGCTCTGCATACGGTCCACATATATGCGTAAAGTATGAACAGGACAGAGCAAAGCTAGGGCTGGGTCTGCCTCCTCCGAGGGCAGTGCTTGCAGGTTCACCACCTGATCCCTGAAAGGTGTGGTATCTACAGATCTGGACGCAGATGCCAGAGAGTGCCCCATTTCTGAGACAGTAGATCTTTCCTCAGAGGAATGCGCCAGGCTGTCGCGAGGAGCATTAGTTCTGGGAACCAGGTCACCTGGTCAGGGAATAAAACAGCTAGCAATGGGACGTGTCTGGAGAGACAAACAGGTCTACCTGTTCGGCTCTGGTTTCTCCATAACAGCTGGACCGCCCGGGGATGGAGTCTCCATTCTCCCGGAGACGCAGGCTGTCATGAAAGTTCGTCAGCTGAGCAGGCCCGGGATGTAAATGAGACAAAGCAACCTCAGATGCTTCTGACTTCATAGGAGGAGATGGCGGGCGAGTTGCGACATACGATGGGAGCATAAACCACCCTGGCGGTTGATGTACGCAACGGTCGCAGTGTTGTTCGTACGGACCAGAACGTTCTTGCCTCGTAGTAGCATTTTGAAGCAGCCCAGTGCAAGTTGTACTGTAAGCAACTTGAGGCAATTGATATTCCAATGCAGATAGGGGCCCGTCCACAACCCCGACGCTACATGCCCGTTGTAGGTGGCACCTCAGTCTGTAGTGGAGGCATCCGTGAACACAACAGCATGCCTCGACACCTATATGCGGATGCCATATGCCCCAGGTGCCTCTGAAACAGTTTCAGTGGGACCGCTGCCCTGCCCTTGAAAGAATTCAAGCAGTTCAGCATTGACCGATCATATTCCTCTGTGAGGCATGCCGTCAGGTTGACCAAAACAACTCCATACCAAGAAAAGAGATCCTCTGCACTGGAGAGAGTTTGCTCTTTTCCCAGTTGACCCAAAGTCCCAACTGGCTGAGGTGACTGAGCACCATGTCCCTGTGTTTACACAACTGCTCCCACGACTGAACCAAAATGAGTCAGTCGTCAAGATAGTTGAGAATGCGAATGCCTCTCATGGGAACAACTGCCGTCTCCGCCACCTTCGTAAAGACGCAGGGAGACAGGGACAGCCCGAAGGGCAGGACTCTGTACTGATATGTACAAATGGCCTATGTCGAGGGAGAATCAAGACATGAAAGTACGCGTCCTTCAGGTCGATCACTGCAAACCAATGTTGGGTTTCTGCATCAACATTTTGAACGGCAGCTTGTGAAGGGCCCAGTTCTAAACTCGTAGGTCCAAGATTGGTCATAACCCACCGCCTTTCTTGGGTACAATGAAGTATGGGCTGTAAAACCCAACCTCATATCGGCTGGAGGGACCGGCTCTATTGTGCCCTTTGCCAGGAAGACTGTGATTTCTGCCCGTAAGACAGGAGCGTCGCTGCTCCGCACAGAGGTGAACTGGATGCCCCTGAACTTGGGAGGACATGGGGTGGACCAGAAGAACCACAGATGTACCCACGGTAGGGCAGCGTGGTGGAGGACAAGGACCCGACTCGGAAGGCATTGCGTCACGAAGCGGGGTCTGGGTGTGCGGTGCAACACCTATCTGGCTCCACGGTTGGGCAGGGAGCACGGGAGAAGGCATGGTGTCCTCGAACTGGGCCCTGCTGCTCGCTGGCGATAGAAGAGGGGGATGAGTTTAGCCAGGCATAGCGTGGCATAGCGTCATCCGCACCCTCTTGGAACCCAGAGATGTTGGAAACTGCACTTTTTGGATGGTTTGGGTAAAGTTGACTGAAAGGCCGGCGGGAAAAAAAGAAAAGGAAAAAAAAAGATTCTCCTCCAGGGGAGGGAGTGGTGCAGTCACCATCTCCCGAAGAGATGTCCCTTCCACCTCTGGGTTGCCCGTCTCAGGGCCGCTTGCCACCTGGTTTGGAGGGGGCCTGGATGGGTGACGCCGCACACTTGCGTCCAGCTCCCCGCAGTGGCCTCGGTGGACACTGCTGCTGAGGCTGAGAAGGGATGGAGGAAGCTGCAGGGGGGGGCGCCCCCGGCGATGAGCAGGTGGAGCAGCTGCAGCAGCTGCAGCCAGTGGCAAGGTGAAGGTAGCAGCGGGCCGCCAGGGCAGGATATGTTTAATTGCAGCTCTCGACTGCATCGCCGAAAAGGCCGGCCTGGGAGATATTGGAGTTGAGAAAATTATATTTATCGGTCTCCCGCATATCCACCAGGTTCAGCCAGAGATGGCGTTCCTGGACCACCAACGTGGCCATCGTCTGACCCAGGGAGCACGCAGTGACCTTCGTCTGGTGAGGTCCGTCACTCTGCGTAGCTCCTGCATCAGTCCTGGGTCAGAAATACCCTCGTGAAATGATAATGATAACTCAGCGTTTTGCATTCGTGCAAAACAATGAATAAAAGTTCATGTCTTGAAAAAAAAAAAAAAAGTACAACAGCCTAATTAATGTTACTTTGAACTGTACAGTTCACACACACACACACACACAAGCACAAACTTTCTTGCATAATACCTTAGTATAATAGTGTGAACTATTCAAATTCTATGTGGTCTATTCTCTGTCAAGGGCTAACTAACCAACATTCCAGAGCTCTTTTCTCTAAACACACTTAATTTTTTTTCTTATTCAAACAAAATACTATAGCAAAAGAAAAATTCATCCATCTTACTATATATTATAATGCTGTTTAGAATTTTCAGTTTAAGTAGTATACGTTTATAATAGCAACTAGTTATTTTTCAAGTATGAAATAAAATGAAAATAATTATCTGCTTATTGGTATATCAGCAAGAATTTCAATAGTGCATGACTAGTACTCTCAAATCCAGATTTTCATTAAAATCAGTACAGAGAATTCTGCTGCCCTTGTGAAATATAAGTGTGCATAATTGTTTCATATCTTACTTGAAGAGGGTATAATATAATGAAAAAGGGCAATTTAAGTGCACTTAAAGACGTGACTATGAAACACACTAAAGCACTTTGTTATGTAAAGTATTTAATTAATATTGCATTTAAAGTTAATATATTTTATGTGTTCTAAATTGCAACTTCATCATTAAAAGTGTGTAATTATAAAATATTTAAATACAGTTTCAACAGAAAAGACATTAAAGTATAATTTAGACAAGATAATGTTTGTCATTACATTCGGCATCACACTTAACTATATTTAAAACATATTAGAAATACTTATTCCATTTAAAGATGTACTTAAGCTCTACTTTCACTCTTAAAAATAAAGGTGCTTTCTGGATTTTGTGGTGAAAGAAGGTTGTTCAGGTTATAAAAAGGTAAGAAAAAGGTTCTTTAAAGAACCTTTGACTGAATGGTTCTCCTATGGCATCGCTGTGAAGAACCTTTTAAGCACCTTTACTTTTAAGAGTGTAGGTGGGTCAAAAAGCACTTTATGTTCAACTAACAGCAGAACATAACTTTGGACCACTCAGCAGCAGTCCAGTCCTTTTTGTCTTCAGCCCAGGTGAGTCGCTTCTGATGCTGTCTGTTGTTCAATTGTGGCTTGACACAAGGAATGCGACAGCTGAAAGCCATGTCTTGCATACATCTGTGCGTAGTGGTTCTTGAAGCACTGACTCCAGCTGCAGTCCACTCTTTGTGAATCTCTCCCACATTTTTGAATGGGTTTTGTTTCACAATCCTCTCCAGGGTGCGGTTATCCCTATTGCTTGTACACTTTTTTCTACCACATATTTTCCTTCCCTTCGCCTCTCTATTAATGTGCTTGGACACAGAGCTCTGTGAACAGCCAACATCTTTTGCAATGGCCTTTTGTGTCTTGCCCTCCTTGTGCAACGTGTCAATGGTCGTCTTTTGGACAACTGTCAAGTCAGCAGTCTTCCCCATTATTGTGTAGCCTACAGAACTAGACTGAGAGACCATTTAAAGGCCTTTGAAGGTGATTTGAGTTAATTTGCTGATTACAGTGTGGCACCAGGTGTCTTCAATATTGAACCTTTTCACAATATTCTAATTTTCTGAGATACTGAATTTGGGATTTTCCTTAGTTGTCAGTTATAATCATCAAAATTAAAAGAAATAAACATTTGAAATATATCAGTCTGTGTGTAATGAATGAATATAATATACAAGTTTCACTTTTTGAATGGAATTAGTGAAATAAATCAACTTTTTGATGATATTCTAATTATATGACCATCACCTGTATATACTGTAGCGCTTTTAACAATACAGATTGTTTCAAAGCACCTAACAGTATCAAATTGGAGGATAGAGTGTCAGCAATGTATAATAATAAAATTATACAGTCAATTTTCAGTTAAAGGCATTTCATTATTGAATTGCATTTAATTCAATCATTGCATTCAGTTCTCACTTAAGTTTATTGCTTTAAAGTATTATTTCAAAAAGTACTCTTCTTAAAAGTATGCTAGAGTGCACTGATGATTATCTGCAGACTTTATGAACAAAACTACTTTGGATAAACTGATCCACAGTGTTGCAGATGTCACAAATGTCCTAAATCATACTTGCGAGGCATCTGCACCTTGACTATGATAGACTACTTCCCTTGAGAGTTCCACAAAGACACAATGTAATTTTTTACACATCATTAGGCTACCCAAAGCAAACCTCCTCAACAATAAACTGTTGCCCCACTGTCATTACTATTCTCAATTTCGTCCCCCTCTGTGCAGGAGAGTGCACCCATTCCCTGTGCATTTCAAAACAGATGGTGAGAGACAGATATTGATACAGTCATGTGAACTGACTCATCATGGAAGTAATTTATCTTAATTGAGAACGGAACCTTCCCGGGGTGAAAAATGACATTAATTTACTATATGATTAAGTGAACAACCGACTAAGGTAGAATGAAGATCAAGAGCCACAAATATGAGCCGTGAATATAATTTTTTTAAGAACCTTCTGTAATGTAGGCCACAGGGCCTGTTACAAATTTGCTTTCTACAATCACTCTTTTATAAGTTCCTCTAAAGTTCTTCCAACCGTGTCGTTCTCAGCAAAGTTCTCTGATAGAGCATCATAAAATTACATGTAGATTAAAAAAGAAAACTTAATTAATTACAGTGCCTGCCAAGCTACATTCCCCATATGCTAGAATCACTCTGGTGTTTTATTAAATGTTGCAACTCAAAGCCTGTGCAAATGGGCAGTTGGACAGCCAGAAAAGTGCACAAGCAAATTGCACTGGGGCAATACTGGCAATGTAGGAGAGAGTCTAGAATATGGCCTTCCATTTACGAAGCCTGACCGTATTTTGTGTTTATTTTTACATAATTCTTTGATTTAGTCGTAATTTCCATATGATTAGTTTGAACGAAGTTTAATCTTTGTCTCTTTACAAAATGTCCTGTTCATTTATTATACTTTTCTCTTGTCAAATTAATTAATTTTAGTTAGGGGTTGGAAAGATTTTTAAATACATTGAAGCCTCTTGACTTTGAAAACATAAATACCCGCTGAAAGTTTACACACCCTCAGGCCATCCCAGATGTAGATTAGTTGGTTTCTTTGTCAGAAAAGGTTTGGAGAAATTTAGCATTACATCACTTGCTCACCAATGGATCCTCTGCAGTGAATAAGTGCCCACTGGTGAGAAAGTGAAGTATTGCTAAATTCCTCCAAATCTGTTCTGATGAAGAATGAACTCATCTACATCTTAAATGGCCTGCGGTGAGCAAATTTTCAGCAAATTTTCATTTTTGGGTGAACTATTCCTGTAATAATTTAATATAACTATGGTGCCTGCCAAGCTACATTCCCCATATGCTATAGAATAACTCTGGTGTTTTATTATATTAGAAGTTGCAACTCAAAGCCTGTGCAAACAGTCAGTTGGACAACCAGAAAAGTGCACAAGCAAATTGCACAGGGGCAATACTGACAGTGCAGGAGAGAGTCTAGAACATGGCCTTCATTTTATGAAGCTTGACTCCATTTTGTGTTTATTTTTACATAATTCTTTAATTTAGTCAAAATCTTTGTTTTTTTACAAACAATATCCTGTTCATTTAGGCCCAATCCAAATTCTATTTTATTCCCCTTCCCCTTGTCCCTTGAAACAGAGTGTCAAGGGGTAAGGGTTGAAATAATCCCCTAAGAAATGGGACACCGCTACTACACTGTTACTGCCATATTTGAGAAAAAGGTTTAGCGATTTCTATTTATTGGGGTGAATAGCCCCTCTCAATGTCTATGGTGGTTATCGCCCTGATCATACATGAAAATATGTTGTGGCACTATCGTGCAGTCAGTAATGGTTCAACGCAAAGCAAACTTTAGGGATTTATTTTTGTTGTTGCAAAATTCCTTTGAATAACATGACCATAAATATGAATACACAATTGAATGTAACATAAAACAAATGATTACTTTTCATTAAAATCTTTATTAATGCCAAAAATTTATGGGTGTTTTTGTTCGCTCAGCCAGCCATGTTCCCGCTGTAGCCAGTTTACAATAGATAATTCTCATACCCCTTCATTTGAAGTGTGGTCCCGAAAAATCTTAGTTTGAATCCCCCTACCCCTACCCCTACCCCTCCAACCAAAAGAGAATCGAGACACCCCTACCCCTTCACATGAACGCCCAAAACGGAGGGGTAGGGGTAAGGGGTAGAAATGGGATTGGGCCTTAGTAAATGTTTTGTTTGTTTGTTTTCATATCAAATTAATTAATTTTAGCTATAGGCATACTCTGAATAAAATAGCAACTTTAGTAAACAGAATGCAAAATTAAACCAATTTTAAAACATTTTATAAACCCTACTGTTTAAATATTAGGAGTTGATTAGATGTTTTAAAGGGGTCATCGGATGCAAAATTCACTTTTACATGTTGTTTGAACTGAAAGGTGTGTTGGCAATGTGTGTACACAACCAGTGATAAAAATCCACCCAGTGTTTTTATTTTTTAAATCCCCATAAATCATTACCCCTTTCTAAAATCAAGCCATTCTCAGATTCTTGTATGTGTGATTTCACAATACCCAGGCCCCTCCCATGATTGTTGACTGACACTTTTACCTTAGACCTGCCCTAAATGAATAATGAACATAGGAGTCGTCATTTACTCCCGACATCTAATCCTCTGAAGACACAGTGGATTACCTTTGTTTTCTTGAAGGGAATGCACCCCCAATCTACCTAAATGCATCTATGTTTGCGCGAATCATTCATGATCCTGTATTCACATACAGAAGAAGTGAGTATAAGGTTTTTTTTATGAATCTTTATGAATCACCTTTCTTAATAATGTGCTAGTTAGCAAATTCCCCGGCTAAAGTTTACGTTCTCATGAGAACTGCTCTTCATATCCACGGAAGAGAGGGGTGGGGTGAGCACAGCTCATTAGCATTTAAAGAGACATGCACTGAAATGGCTTGCTGTGAACAGAGCTGTTTTAGACAAGGTGAAAAGGGTGTTGTTTTACACTACCATTGAGAAATTTTAACCAAAATATGTTAGACTTCATTAAGACCCTAAATAATCATATCAACTTGTGGAAAATGGGCATCCAATGACCCTTGACTTAAAAATATGAAACTCTGCTGAAAATTTACACACACTCAAGCCATCCCAGGTGTAGGTGAGTTGGTTTCTTCATCAGAAAATATTTGGAGGAATTTAGCATTGCATCACTTGCTCACCAATGGGCATTCATTCAGTGCAGAGGATCAATTGGTGAGCAAGTGACGTAATTCTAATTTTTTCCATATCTGTTCCAATGAAGAAACAAACTGGCCTGAGGGTGAATTTTCAGCTAATTCTCATTTTCGGGTGAACTATTCCTTAATAATTGAATATAATTATCTGCCTGCCAAGCTACATTCCCCATATGCTAGAATCACTCTGGTGTTTTATTAGATGTTGCAACTCAAAGCCTGTGCAAACGGTCAGTTGGATAGCCAGAAAAGTGCAAAAGCAAATTGCACTGGGGCAAAACTGGCAGTGCAGGAGAGGATCCAGAACATGGCCTTCCATTTACGAAGCCTGACCCTATTTTATAAGCTGACTGGCTGTGTATGAAGGGAACAATGTGAGGTCGGTGTTGTTTTTGTATGGAATAATAATGAGCGGAGCTGTGACCGCTACTGCTGATCCTGCATATGCTTCCAGCATTTGGGAGGAACAATAATGAATAGAACACAGGTGTGTGCTTGTGTATGTATGTGGCCATGTCCGCCGCCCTTTACCTTGGCAAATGGTTTGAAATTGTTTTATTGTCCGGAATAATCAGGATTCACACCGTGACACCGCAGGTCTGAAATATATTTCTAGCGGCTAACAAATAACTAACATGGAATAAAGCACAGCCAGACTGTTTAAGAGGCCTGACCCATTTTGAGAGGACTTAACAATGCACATGCTCCCTCCGTCTCGCTCTTTCTCCTCCCACTGCTAACACTGCAGGTCTAATGTACCATGAGTCAAACGTTACAGTCAGTGCTCTAGGGCAGAAGAGCACCAGCCCATTAAGTTAACAGAGAGCCACGCATCAAGATGAGGGGTGATCGAAAGCATAAAACACTGGGCAATTTGTCGAAAGGACCAGACAATGTATACACCAAGATAATGCTATGAGATTTCTCATCAGAAACACAAGCAATTGCTTTATTGGTGTTAAATGGTGCTGAAATACTCATACAAACACAATACAATGTTGCAGCATGAGCAGAAAGGCAAAATTACACTTGTCTCTTGTCTGACAAAGCCAACTGCCATTTGTCAAAAGGGTCCGACTATTTTCCTACCGATTTCCAAGTGAAATCACTCTTCAGCGGAGTGTCAAGGCGTATATTTGAAATGCACTGCAGTCTTTTCCTAGAGAGCAGCATTCCAAGTCACTTGAATTTTATTTGAAAGCCAAGTGCCATATTTGAACAGTCACACTTCAAAAGCTTCTCTGTTTTATTGTGAGACACCAGATCTTTTGGGAGAGTCTTTGATATTCTCATTGAAGCTGTAGAGACACCCCTCTTGGCTCCAGATGGTGAATTCTAAGGTAACTTGGAGGCAATGACATGTGAGTGAGACTTGAATTCATTTCTTTCATCCAATTATGTCAAGTCATGAAGAGTAAATCTTAATTTAAAAGGTTGAATTTAAAAAGAAAAAAAAAATGAAGTACATCTAAATGTACTTTTGTAGTTTTTTTCCATATTGAGGTTTTCCAGTTCATTCAACATGATAAGGCCTTTTATCACTGTGAATCAAACAAGATCATGAGTTCAATTCCCAGTGAATGAATTAACTGATCAAAGCACACCTTAATGTAATTACATAAAACATTTATATAAAACGAATCAGGCGAACCAATGATTCAATGGCCTATAGAGCCATTTACTTCATTCCTGATGAATCAGCTGTTTGAAGGAATCGAATGAATGAATGACTCAATGACTCACTCATTAAGACATTGACTGCCACCTGCTGGAAGTTTTATTTTCTTATTTGGAGTATCATTTCATTAAAAAAGAATTCAACATTTCCATATTAGTTAAAAATATGAAAATATAAATCTATATTAAAAAAAAATAAAAAATAAAGGCATAGTTCACCAAAAAATTTATAACGAAACATTTCTTTCTAAAGCTAATTTTGTAAAGTCTGTTTGATGCTTTTCTCATTTAACACAATAATGACTTAAAATTATTTTGTGGGGCTAATTTCTGAGCCAGATTTGCTGTGATATTAATTTGTGATTAATTAGATTAATTAATCTCCTCATAGTGCAAGTAATTAGATTAAAAATGTTAATCAATTGACAGCCCTAGTTATTACAAATCAAAACAACTGATCTCTATTTGAATATATTTTAAAATAATTTATTCCTGTGATGGCGAAGCTGAATTTTCAACAGCCATTACAGACTTCAGTGTCACGTGATTATTCAGATTTCAGTTAGATGAATAGAAAGTTTAAAAGAACAACATTTATTTAAAATTAAAATCTTTTGTAACATTATAAATTTATAATAATAATTGTCACTTCTGATCAATTGCACTAAAGTATTAAAAAACCAACCCCAAACTTTAAATAACATTTAACAAGAACATGTGAAATTTTGTAAAATCTTAATGCTATAGCTCGTCATTGTCCATGTTTAAGTGCTTTTTTTACGCACATTCTCAACAGAACTTAGACGTTCTAACACATTCAGTTCACTTGTGTATTTGTATCTTTTTGAACTAATGCAAGCTGTAATGTTACTTTTATGTTGTGTATATATCTGATTAATCTCATTTAAATGCTAGAAAAGCATTTCAGGCTACCCATTTCCATGGTATGTTTACTATTTATTGCCATATTTTTCCACCTCATGCTGATCAAGCAGTCCAGATGAGAGAGGGTACACAGTAGCCTACAATCAATTACCTCAAATAGTCAATCATGGGTTGGCACAAACTGAAGCAACAGCATCCACTGTGGCTCTTTGTATATTGAGTTTGACTTGTTTGAGGTATTGCTTGGGAAAGCAGAAGTGGTTTGCTTTAAAGGAACACCAAACAAAACGGCAAATGCATGATGGGAAAACAGACCTGTTGGCACACAGAATGAGTCCATTAAAGACAGAGACACCATTTAGCAGGAAGAGCTCTGCAGTGCTGAAATCTAGATGCTGAAAATGCACATCCTTAATTCTGTAAACATGCATAAAACAATAATAGACTTCTGACGCCTGTACTAATATAACACAGGCATTAAACAACACTATACAGACCAGCATTCATAAATCAAACAGTATTGAAAAATAAATCTCTCTCCTCCTTCAAAAACACACAAATATAAATACATAATGGGTGTAACGATACATTGATGAATCAATGCATTGATCATATATATATATCTATATTTTTATATTTAAACTCATGTTATTTCACTCTAGTCACCATTCTACTATTTTATTATTATTTGATTTGAAAATTGAACAACTAAGTTTTTGAATTTTAAATGTATTTTCCTGTTGTGTATGTCCTAACTGAGATTACAGATTTGCACATTTTAGAATGCACAGAAGACATTTTTTCTGTGATTTATTTATTTGTATTTATTTATTTATTTATTTATTTTGATGTCTCAATTGACATATAAGATTTGCAATTTTCAGAAAGTGTAATTAAATGTTCTTGCTCCATTTTAAGTTAATAAACATATAACTGGTTGTGCAAAATATAGGCACATAATATCGTAATATTAATCACAGGCCCCTGAATCCAATCACATCGCACAACTGTTTTCAACACTGTTAATAATATGAACCATTATTAATGATGAAGCATCAATAAAAACTGATAAAAACTGAGCACCAAATCACCATACTGGAATCATTTCTGAAGGATCATATGACACTGAAGATTGACGTAATGGCTGTTGAAAATTCAGCTTTGCTATCACAGGAATACTTTACAATAGTACTGTTTTTACTGTATATTTTTGTAATGTATTTGAATTAATTTAGCCTTGGTGAGCATAAGAGACTTCATCCAAAAACATTTTTAAAAAATCATTACTATTCCAAACTTTTTTTTTTTGGATAAAACTTTATCCAAAAACTTTTTTTTTTTTTTTTAAATCATAACTATTCCAAACTTTTGGCTAGCAGACTACCTTATACACCACTTCTATATCTCTTAGAGAAGCCTGTAGGGAAAAGCAACGTTTGTCACATCAACACTACATGGAAATCAAGTCAGAATTCATAAATCTTGCTCACAACAACACAGGATACACACAAACACACACACACACACACACACATAAAGATGCACAGTCTCCTCTCAGAGCCTATAAATCATAGCCGAGCTGAAGCAGAACTCCTCCTCTATCCATCTGCATTGTGGAGTTCTTGCTGGCCGTTTGGCCCCACAGCCTTGTCAGCACTTCACACAGAGGTACTTCTGTGACTCCTCAGACCCACATGTATATATTCATTCCAATCACAAAGGCTTATGCCTTATTTATACGCCTGCACAGACAGCAACTTTAGCATCTGTGTGGGGTGTTTAGTGGTAAATTGCTACAGCCATGCAACATCACAGTGGCCGTCTAGTTATGGAAATATAGGTTGATTCCTGCACCTTGAAGCACTGGAGCGGTACTGCAGGGATACGCCACACTTTTTGATCTTCGGTGTAATAGTAAAGTGTGTCAGTAGAGAAACTTAGAACTTCCCACTAAACTCCCACTATTTTTGCTCTTTGGTTCAAAATGTTTTACATCCCTTATTCTATTCATTCATAATACTATATATATCTGAATTGCTGAATTGTCACTACTGAACAATAAATACGATAGGGCTCAAAAATATGAGGCCACATACAAAACCTGTAAAGCATGATCTAATTTAAAACTGGAAATAAACAAAGGTTTAGGATTTTGAACATATATTATGATAGGAAAATATTTCAGATTCTGCATTTAGCTTTTCACTCAAAATTGTTATACTAAAAAACGTATTATATACTACCCTTCAAAAAATCTTTTTGTAATTTGTATTTCACAGCTCACCAATACATTTCTTTGATCAAATTTATTAATGATCAGTTTATCTGAACAAAATAGTAACAATGTAAAAGATTATTACAATTTAAAATGATTGATTTCTATTTTTAATATATTTTAAAATGTACTTTATAGCTGTGATGGCAAAGCTGAATTTTTAGCAGCCATCACTCCAGTCTTCAGTGTCACATAAATCATTTTGAAAATGCAGATTTTCTGCTCAACATTTCTTTTTATCATCAGTTTTAAAAAAGGTTGTGCTGCTTAATGTTTTGTGGAAACCATAATACATTTTTTCAATATTGTATACACTGACAAAAAAGGTACTAATTTAAAAGCAGCCATTAATTAATTAAAAATGACCTCAACACAAACCTTTGAAAAGTAGATAGATAGATAGATAGATAGATAGATAGATAGATAGATAGATAGATAGATAGATAGATAGATAGATAGATAGATAGATAGATAGATAGATAGATAGATAGATAGATAGATAGATAGATAGAGCTGGGTAGTAACTGATTACATGTAATCTGAATTGCGTAATCAGATTCCAAAAATGAAGTACCTGTAATCAGACTACAGTTACTTTTTTGTGGATTACATGATTACATATTATTCACACAATAGCAATACATTATTCATAATTCATTGATTCTCCTTAATTTCTCTTTTTCATCTATTAAATTTTCCTTTCTAAAATAGCCTAAAGATTATATACATATTATATAGTCAGGTGGAGACAGCATTTGAACACTGGATTTACAAAAATCATTGCAGGTTTAAGAAGGGTTTCAACATTGCATCAACTATGAACACATTCCTTTTTATTTGAATTATTAGTCTGTAGGTTTTTAAACCATGTATTATTAATTATAGGCTAACTAATTAAAATGTACATATTCACATATATCTTAGTTACATGTAATGCAGGCATTACAAAACTTTATGTCATCTAAACCTTATTCACCAAATATATTTGCTTTAAGTACCCCTGAGATTTTAAAATAAATATTTCAATAATTAAGTATCACATTTGGATGTTCACGGTTTTTTTGATGTTGATTAATGATCACATGGCATGCAGGTAAATAAAAATATTTCATCTTTTTTAGTAAGTGTTTTATTTAAAACAAAGACTATAGAAATACAATGACGGTTCACTCCTATACTTATTAATGGGAGAAACTGCAACACGCAATATGGAGGAATAGTCCCACCTTCTAAATGAAAGAGCCAAATTTCCCATAGAAACCCGACTAGACCAGCCAATGCACATGCGCAGTATAAGCACGTTATGACTCTGCATGCGCATTGCCTGGTCTAGCCTAAAAATAAGCTTTTTAAACACTATTTGAGCATAAGAAACAACATTTATGGGGCAATTCATTTGAGATATTTGTTGCTGATTTGACATATGTAATTTAATTGTGAGTTCAGAACAGTTTTTGAGATTTTAAGATTCCCCCATTCATTAAAATTGGTCTTGTATGAGCTGCCCAGAGGCATTGCAAATATGGCCGCCGAGTGAAGAGACTTTCCTCGAAAGGTAGTTTGTTTTAAAATGATTCATTTTCATTTAAATTTTTGATGATTTAATTAATTGTCAGATTTTCACAACCCCCCTGCAGTTCCTTTATGAACCCTAGTTTGGGAAACCTTGATGTAATAATGTTTAATGCACTTCATGTTGTAAATTACAATGAATGGAACAAGTTCTTTCATGTAATCTGGAATCTGTAACGGATTACAATGTGTAAGTACATTGCAGCTCTGTGTGTGTGTGTGTGTTATATATATATGAAGTGTTCAGATGCAAAAGCCTCTAAATGCCATCTGAAATTTTCATCTAAAATGAGCATTTTTATCAGGCTCCTATATTTAGGTTCAGTAATTTTACTCTAATGGAAATATATAGGTCCTTTTCTATGCAATTAAAGTGAAATAACTGAACATAAATATAGGACCCTGATAAAATTGCTCATTTTAGAAGAAAATTTCAGATGGCATTTAGAGGTTTTTGCATCTGAACTCTTCATATATATACATTACATATATTTGCATTAGATACCATTTATGTTTATATTATATACATTTATAATATAACAGAAGAATTGCAATAAGAATAAGAATGTATATTATTTTTATATGTTTTTTTTTTTTTAAATATATTAAATTAGAAATATGCAAAACAGAAGGATTTTCACTAGTGGACTTTATATTCTAGTATTCATTTTATTCATGTATTTCCGAACACACAAACAGCCAGTTTAATTATATTGCTCAAATGTCTTTGTTGTTTTGTAGATTAAATCTACGAAAAACCACCAGATGGCTCTATTGACTTTATCTGTAGATAAGATTCTTTAAACAGCAGCTGTTTTCAGGAGGTTATGAGAACAACATATGCTCAGGGTTAGTCAAGGTGGGAGCAAATAAGGAGTGTGACACTGTACTAGATGATGCCCAAATGCAGTATTACAGAAGCAGGACCTGAAATAATCTTTTGATAATCTTTAGACTTTTCTAAATGCACTTAATAAAGCTGATTTTCCTGACTATGTTACATTGGAAGTAACACATTTAAAATAAATCGATTAATTAAATAACAACAAAAAGATCAGCAAAAGTCAAACGCATTATAAAAAAAATAAACAATATTACCCTAAATATGCAAAAAAAAAAAAAAAAAAAAAGCCTGCTTTTTCAACTAACCAACCAGGTCTTCTTCTTCTTTAGCTGCTGGAAAGTTAGATATTCTTAAATTACTTTTTGCAAAAAAAAAAAAAACAGGCAAACGCAAAACTAGTTTAAGACAAAAAATAAGAACAAATGCCAAACAATCAGCAAAGTCAAACAAAACAGAGGTGTAAGGCAGGGGGGAAGCAATAACTACAAAACAAACAGCAACCAATGAAAAACAACATTAGACTGTAAGCAAACTCAAAGAAATAGTGGAAGTTGTTGTTCCTACGACGAAATATCCAATGTTATTTTGAGGTGTATGCACACACATATAAAGATATCAAAATTAATTGATTACCTTAAAAGGAAAGAATGTAAACTTGTACATGCCTTTGCTTTGTTACATAAACATTGACAAGCACTTGATACTGTATCTGCTCATGTTTAAAAGGGGACTGCAGTATTTCATTGGTAGACTTTAAGTGCCATCTAATGGCTAGAGGTATACATTGCAAATCATAAGGATATAATTTATGGCAAACCCTCCCATTATCAGGCTATATCTACTACAAGGATACAGTAGCAAACTACAATGCAAGCACTGTAAAAGCCACATTTAACTTATGTTGATTTGGTCTAGAATTGAGTGTAATATTGAGCTGCGTTTCAGTTTTTTAACACCCAGAGCTGTAGTCAATTGTCTAATCTAGCAAATACACAACGAAAAAAAGCCTTGGTGGACTTCATTCTTTACTTCAAATGTTTACATTTCAAGTCATTTAACAGGTGCATTATGCTCTTTTAATCCTAAATATTTTCTGAGGGATAGGGTGAATTAGAGTAATCTGGGACGTTGGGTAATCTGGGACACCTAAACTCCAGTGTGTTTATTTCCTGTTCTAATCAAATTTAGTCAACAGGATTTTTACTATAATTTTAGCATGGATGTCATGTGACAAAAATCACATTACTTCATGGGGTGATTCCACAGAAAGGGGCGGGGCACTTGTCAATCAAGAAGCTCCCCTGGAAATTGCATGACAAGGTCAATGACATAGGATTCTGACTAGATTAATGTTAAGGACATAAATCTGTCATAAGTAAGACAATGTTCCTAATTGTCAAATTATGTTTGTGATCTATTCAAGCAACAAAATATGTATTACAGTTGAAAATGTGTTTTAGTTTTTTGTTGTCCCACATTATCAAATATGATTGGGAATGTGGGACAGCATGCTTTGGGTAATCTGGCAGTCTTCAAATGGGGGAAATATGCATTTAGGGACTTTATAAATCTAATGACAAGGGTTAATATATGCCATAATGAGAAATGGGTGTTAATTCTTGAGGTTGTAACATTAACACAAGTTCACAGTAGCTAGCAGCAAGCTAGAGAGATGCTACAGAGACGGAATCTGGGAAACGTATTCCAATAGCATACAAAGGTATCAGGATGAAGTAAACCGTCAATTTCATCTCCCAAATTCCCAGTTAGTTTAGTATATACAACGGTTCAAATCACTGAGCAGGAGGGGGATCTGCGCCTGCAGTTCACAATGTTCTGGTCACAAACGCAAGCACACACACAGTCATTAAGTCAGCTAAATATGAAAATATCCATGGCCTTTAATTAACTCAATGAAATGTATTACAAAATGCAATGGCACCACAGCGTCAGGAAAAGAGATGGCAACAGAAAGAGCGAGGAAGAGAGAGGGAAATAATAGAAATACGGAGAAGCTAAACCAATGGAATGAGAGTAGAATGAAGGGAGCTATTGGTGATATTGGTTTGGCATGCATAAAGTATGGTGAATATAGGATTTTTTTTAGGCCTAATACATATGTCCCAGATTATCAAATTCAGCCAGAGTTTTTTTTTTGGGGGGGGGGGGGGGGGGGGGGGGCACAAAAACACTTAATAGTTGTGGCATGTCTCCTCTGGACATACAAGCCCGATTCCAAAAACAGTTGGGATTCTGTACAAATTGTGAATAAAAACAGAATGCAATGATGTGGAAGTTTCAAATTTCAATATTTTATTCAGAATACAACATAGATGACATATCAAATGTTTAAACTGAGAAAATGTATCATTTTAAGGGAAAAATAAGTTGATTTTAAAATTTCATGGCATCAACATCTCAAAAAAGTTGGGACAAGGCCATGTTTACCACTGTGTGGCATCCCCTCTTCTTTTTATAACAGTCTGCAAATGTCTGGGGACTGAGGAGACAAGTTGCTCAAGTTTAGGAGTAGGAATGTTGTCCCATTCTTGTCTAATACAGGCTTCTAGTTGCTCAACTGTCTTAGGTCTTCTTTGTTGCATCTTCCTCTTTATGATGCGCCAAATGTTTTCTATGGGTGAAAGATCTGGACTGCAGGCTGGCCATTTCAGTACCCGGATCCTTCTTCTACGCAGCCATGATGTTGTAATTGATGCAGTATGTGTTCTGGCATTGTCATGTTGGAAAATGCAAGGTCTTCCCTGAAAGAGATGACATCTGGATGGGAGCAGATGTTCTTCTAGAACTTGGATATACCTTTCAGCATTGATGGTGCCTTTCCAGATGTGTAAGCTGCCCATGCCACACGCACTCATGCAACCCCATACCATCAGAGATGCAGGCTTCTGAACGGAGCGCTGATAACAACTTGGGTTGTCCTTGTCCTCTTTAGTCCGGATGACATGGCGTATCAGTTTTCCAAAAAGAACTTCAAATTTTGATTCGTCTGACCACAGAACAGTTTTCCACTTTGCCACAGTCCATTTCAAATGAGCCTTGGCCCAGAGAAAACGCCTGTGCTTCTGGATCATGTTTAGATATGGCTTCTTTTTTGACCTATTGAGTTTTAGCCGGCAACAGCGAATGGCACGGTGGATTGTGTTCACCGACAATGTTTTATGGAATTATTCCTGAGCCCATGTTGTGATTTCCATTACAGTAGCATTCCTGTACGTGATGCAGTGCCGTCTAAGGGCCCGAAGATCACGGGCATCCAGTATGGTTTTCCGGCCTTGACCCTTAACGCACAGAGATTGTTCCAGATTCTCTGAATCTTTGGATGATATTATGCACTGTAGATGATCATAACTTCAAACTCTTTGCAATTTTTCTCTGAGAAACTCCTTTCTGATATTGCTCCACTATTTTTCACCGCAGCATCGGGGGAATTGGTGATCCTCTTCCCATCTTAACTTCTGAGAGACACTGCCACTCTGAGAGGCTCTTTTTATACCCAATCATGTTGCCAATTGACCTAATAAGTTGCAAATTGGTCCTCCAGCTGTTCCTTATATGTACATTTAAGTTTTCCGGCCTCTTATTGCTACCTGTCCCAACTTTTTTGGAATGTGTAGATCTCATGAAATCCAAAATGAGCCAATATTTGGCATGACATTTCAAAATGTCTCACTTTCAACATTTGATATGTTATCTATATTCTATTATGAATAAAATATAAGTTTATGAGATTTGTAAATTATTGCATTCCTTTTTTATTCACAATTTGTACAGTGTCCAAACTTTTTTGGAATCGGGTTTGTAATATCTACATTATTTATTCTGGTGTGGTTAGAAAACATCTTCGGGATTTCAGAAAAATCTAATGTGTTGATCTAATGTGTTAGATAGATAAATCGTAATAAATCGCAAAAGTCAAAATTGCAAAAAATGTCCCAGATTACCCGAATTCACCCTAAAAACATTTAATAGACTGGGAAGAGAGGCAGTGAGTGAATAATCAAAATATGCGAGGAAAATATTGAAAACAGGGACGGAAATTGCACCAATTCACTAACGTTATTTACTTGATACAAAGACTTACAAACTGTAAAATGAAAATAAAACTATTATTTAGAAGAAATAGCCTATGTGAAATTGTCTTATTTGGGCCCTAAATTGCAAGAAAAAAAATTGAGGTAGCCTACATTATGTTCCTACCACTGATCTATATTCTTTTTATTTCTTTTTATTTCTTTTTTTTTCGCTATACCAAACATTTAGTTTCATCATTCTGGAATGTAGCGTCATGAGTCATGACCCACCTTACAAACAGCACAGCCGAGAGATTTGAGAGATAACAGCTGCTGTGATGGTTGTGTCGTTGGCTTTCTGTGGAGCATTGAAGAAGCGTGAATAACAGTGACACTCATGTAACGGTGGACTCGTGAACGCCACGTACCTCTTCTGACAAGCGTACTTACCAAGTTACCATGGGAACCTTTGACAGACAGATAGCATGTTCAATGACAGAGCAACGCGAAAAAAATCAAAGGCGGAAGCGCGATGGTTCCTCCAATCACCAGAGCGAGGGGCGTGGCTACACGTCTCAGCAGGCGGGGTTTACGTTAAGGAACTGTGTTTAGCACACATCAGGTAAAACAAGTTGCAAATGAACTGTCAGAGCGGTTATATCTGTGACGCTTGATTGAGGCGAAAACAGCAACGTCGAGTTTATATACAACTCTCAGGGGATCTTTTAGGGTAGGTGTTCACCTGTTGCTGCTTATAAAGTCAGCTGCTGTCTTCTGTTTTACCACTGATGATGCTTAAAGACACGAATGGTGGAGTAATACAGTTTTGTGTTCATAGAAAAATAGAAATTCAGAAAATAACGTCATTTAGTAGCTAATGTGTTGTACATTGTCGATATGATTTCAGTCTGAACACGTAATTTGGGTTTATTTACTAGTAATTTTTGAAAATGTTGTCTTCCTTGTGACAGACAGGGATTGACAAGGTTTATCTTACACACGTGCTAGTGACGTCACGCTTTGGTTGTAAGAAGTTCCCTTTAAAAACAAATACCAGTAATTTGTAATTGTATTTTAGTTTAATGTTATCTAGGACTATATAGCCTAAGGAACGAACGAACGATAGATAGATAGATAGATAGATAGATAGATAGATAGATATTAAATTGATTCTAATAGCAATAATAATAATTAAAATATTAATTAATAATATTAATTAAGTCATATAAAAACAAATAATAAATTACATATTTTATTAAAGATATAACTATATAGTTCTGGATCATTTAAGATAGAATTCTATTATAAAATAATATATAAATACTTAATAATAATACTTAATAGATCATTTACACATCTTTATATCTCAAACATGCTGTAATTCCATCTGGATAGTCATCTATGTCAGAAATGTTGATGTTCTTGTCCTCTCACAGATGTGGGGACCATCACACTTCTGCTTGATATTCTTTCTCTGGGCTTGTTTGGATGCACTGCCAGTTGCTGTGGATAAGACCAAAGTGAGCCCTCCAGTAGAGGAACTGGAGTCACCTAAAAGTGTAGTAAGTAATATGATTTAATAATGTTCTTTTTCAACAACTTATGAAAACGTCTTTTTACTAATAGTGTTCAAATATAGAGTTATGGGTGTGACGCTTCTCTCTAATATGCAGTGTGAAAACGTCAGACAGGTTTGCTAAGCAGGCATTTCATATGTGATGCTTATAATAAGCTGTGCCATAAAAGGAGAAAGGAGTGTTCAGCTTACATAGACTAAGTCTGATTGCTCAGTCATTTTGCAAATGTTCACATAGGTTTAAAAATATTTTGTCTCCCTAGTGTTTTTTCCTTACTCCACTCTGTACATCTGATTTACATTCATTTAGGACACCGGATTGCACTATGATCGATATCTCAGAGAGGTTATTGATTTCCTGGAAAAGGACCCACATTTCAGAGAGAAACTTCATAACACAGACATGGAAGACATCAAGGTATTGCACTGCTTTATTTCCCAATTCTACTTTGCAGACTGGCTTAATCGGATTATCTAAACACCCCATTGCTAACCTCTTATTTTCTGTGTGGTGAAAACAGCAAGGGAACCTGGCTAAAGAGTTGGACTTTGTCAGTCATCATGTGCGAACTAAACTTGATGAGCTAAAGAGGCAAGAAGTAAACAGACTGCGCACCCTAATCAAAGTCAAACAAGACATAAATGGAGAAAAAGGTATCACAGAGAGCACTTTACTTTTGTTATTGTTTTGTGGCTCACATTTGCCCTGATGCATATTGTGAAATGTCCTCCACCATCTTTGTTTCCTTTATGGTCGCCAGGCTCACAGAGCACATATTTGCCAGGATACAGAATGTTGTATCTGAGAGTGGAATATATCAAACTCCCCATATCACAGTTTACTTTATAAACCTGTAACTCAGACAAGAAACATATATGAAAAATGACATGCTCTTAATTTCCCTAAAGGTATGACAGTGGACCACCAGGCACTTTTGAAACAGTTTGAACATCTGAATCACATGAATCCGCATACATTCGAAGTGGAAGATTTGGATCGCCTCATTAAATCGGTAGGCTCCATATCTGACTTCCTGTTGGTTTTATTCTACACTCTCAGTTTTCACACATTTTCGTTCAGGGCAACTTTTTTTTCTTTTTTTTTTTTGGTAGGTGAAATAAGAAATTGTACTGGCCATAAATATTTATTGCCTTATTATATATTAAATATTTTTTATATAAATAGATTTTATATGTATATATATATATATATATATATATATTTGCTCTATGACTATGGGAAGTTATTGATTTAGCTGTTTCTCCTAGCGTATTTATGATTAAAATGCCGGTAATTTTGTCTCTGTTAATAAATGAAAGGTTGTGAATAAAAACCTTATGATTGTATCCCTGTAGCTCAGTGTAGAGCGAGGTGCTAGCAACACCAATGTCATGGGTTCCATTCCTAGGGAATGAAGGAAATGATAATATGTACACCCTGAATGCAGTGTCGCTTTGGATAAATGTAAATGTAATGTAAATATGTGACATATTGAAATGTACAAATGTAAATTAAAAAAATTCCACATATTTGTCGCAACATATTTGTACATAATTTTTGTACAGTTTTGTGTACTTTTGCAACTTCGGAGCTATATCACTGTCATAATTGCAGAAGAAGTCAGAATGATTTTAAAACTGATATAAAGGTAAACGACTTAAAAACAGTTGCTTTAAGTGCCCAAAATTTAATTCAAAGCAAAAACTTTGAGGGTCAACAGTCGTAGCTTGAATTATTCACCAAGTGCAATTTACATTTTCCTCTCTGTTTGTTTCCTTATTTTGTCAAATTGAGGCCACTAATGACCTGGAAAACTTCGACAAGGAACGACATGAAGACTTCAAGAGGTACGAGATGGGGAAGGAACACGAGCGGAGGGAACATCTTAAAACACTGGATGAGGAAGCACGCAAAAAAGAGGAGGAACACTATGAAGAGATGAAGAAGAAACATGCAGACCATCCCAAAATCAATCACCCTGTAAGATAAAAATACATTCTTTGAATTATTATAAAAATCAAAAAAGCTAAATTGTGATACTGAGCAATTAATTCTTTTTTTGTTAGTTTTTTAATTGACCATATATCTGACTTCTCCAATCATTTCGTTCACATAAACCCCACCCCTTTCATCCAAATCGGCTGCAAGCTCACATTCATATCCTTCTCCATCCAATCAACAACCAATGCATAGATTTGGTCTGTATGTGTGTAAATAGGGCAGTCAAGACCAATTGAAAGAGGTCTGGGAGGAAGCTGACGGTTTGGATCCCAACGATTTTGACCCAAAGACATTCTTCAACCTACATGGTGAGATCAGTGAGCCACTCTGTTCTGAACACTTAGATTATATCACAGCACGACTGTGACATCTGTTTGCTTTTACAGACACTAATGGAGATGGCTACTTTGATGAGCAAGAGCTCGAGGCACTGTTTACCAAAGAGGTTCCCCTTAATAAACTTTCCATTCAGAGCTATCATAATAGAGTACTTTGATTATTTTTATGGGGTGCTAAATCTGATGCTTGTGTCCACCTTGTTCAGCTAGAGAAAGTCTATGATCCCACACATGAAGAGGATGACATGTTGGAAATGGAGGAGGAGAGACTTCGCATGAGAGAACATGTGATGAATGAGGTGGGAGCATCATAGCAGGGGACTGAATTCTTCTTTCTGCTAATGATATTATTTCAAAGATGGTTCACTAGTAATCATGTTTTTGTTTTGTCCATAGGTCGACACTAACAGAGACAGGCTTGTTTCACTAGATGAATTCATTATGGCCACAAATAGAAAAGAATTTCTAGAGCCAGATGGATGGGAGGTAATGTTTTATACTTTTGGGCTCAACATGAAACAAAGTCTTCTCTATCTGTCAACTGCTTTTCATTAAGAATAAAGGTTCACTGCTATTCAAAAGTTTGGGAACAGTAAATATTTTTTTTATTATGAATACTTTTATTTAGCAAGAACACATTAAATTCATTGAGTGACGGTAAAGACATTCATAATGTTGCAAAATATTTCCATTTCAAATAAATGCTGTTCTATTCATCAAAGAATCATGAAAACTGTTTTCAATGTGGATAATAATAAGAAATGTTTCTTGAGCAGCAAATCAGCATATTCAGATGATTTCTGAAGGATCATGTGACCCTGAAGACTGAAGTAATGGCTGCTGAAAATTCAGCTTTACCATCACAGGAATAAATTACATTTTAAAATCTAGTAAAATAGAAAATAGTTATTTTAAATTGTAATAATATTTCACAATATTACTGTTTTAACTGTAATTTTGACCAAATGAATGCAGAATTGGTAAGCATAAGAGACTTCTTTCAAAAACACTAAAAAAATACTTACAGACCCCAAACTTTTAAACAGTAGTGTACATTTCATAAAATTGTTTTCTTTATGTAAAAATGTCTTTTGTCTGCTTCCTCTTGAGACTCTGGAGCAGAATCCAGTCTACACTGACGAAGAGTTGAGAGAGTTTGAGGAGCATCTTGCTCGAGAAGAGCAAGACCTGAACCTGAGGACAAATGACCTGATGAAACAGCGGGAGGAGCTGGAGAGACAACAGGAACAACTTAATTCCCAGAAAATGGAGCTACAGCGGGTAGGAGAGTGGGAGATTAAGAGAAACAAATGAATAAATTTAAAAAACAACTACATAGGACTAATCTTGGAGCCAGATACTGAGTGGGAGATACACAGGTTCCCACAGTCCTGGAAAACCTCCAAATGCAAGTGAATTTCAAAAGTGTAATTTGCAGACCTGGAAGAGTCATGGAAATTAATAAGAGCTTAAAAGGACTTTAAGTCCTATTGAAATCTTTACCAGGTCATCAAAAATGACTGGAAAAGTCATGGACATTCATGGAAATTAATCTGTCAGAAAAGATGACAACCACTAAGAGATGTTGTTTTTAATCTGACATGAGTTCATGGGTAAATCTCATAAAACCTGTCAAGAACATGTTCATATTGTATTTTACCCCCAAATAAAAAGAAAGAACAAAATTATATTATGCTTAAAGTAGAAGAAGCTTATTTTTTGTGCCATTATGTTTTTTGTGACAACATTTTCATATCAGTTAAGCACCTCTGCCCATTCACATTACCATTATTCAAAGAAATCTCATTATCATTACTATAATGGGAAATAAAACTGAAAGATTTTTTAAAGACAGTAATATTTTTTATAAAGCAAGGATGCATTGCATTGCTCAAAAATGTCAATAAGGCGTTTATATTCTTACAAATTCTATAAATTTTAAATAAATGCCATTCTTTCAAACTTATATTCATCAAAGAATCCTGGAGAAAAGTGTATAATGGTTTCACAAAACATATTGCATAAGAATTCTTCTTAACATTTACACTTACCTTTTTTTGTAGGCTTTATATATATATATATATATATATATATATAACCTAACTGAGACTTGTCATGGCATATATTATTGCTCTTTTGTTGTTTTGATTGCTTCTATTGTCCTCATTTGTCACTTTGGATAAAAGTGTCTGCTAAATGACTACATGTAAATGTAATATTACCAACCCCGCACTTTTAAACGAGTGTATATGATTAAGTTTTGGTCCACTGCTTTTATCTTACGCTGATATTGTTGTCACTAAAATATTCCCTGTTTAAAACATCATAGAAATGTCTGAAGCTAGTTGTCTCTCACCTCAACACATTCTAACATAATGATCTTCTCTTTTAGGCAGTAGAGCACATGGAGCGCTTGAAAACACAGAAAACAGAGCCTCCAGTGCAGGCCAAAGGTCAGTGTAATTGTTTTACATTTTTCTGGTCAAAGCCATTTTGCCCCATCTTAAGAAACAAAATATTGATTTTCAATCATCATGTTTTCTTGTTTTTTTACGAATGCAGTACCTTCTGCTGTGGGAATACTACCTGGGGACAGTCAGCCTATGTCACAAGGTCACCAGCAAGACCTCCCCTCACATTCTTAGCAGCTAAAGCTCTTCTCAGTGTCTGTAATGTGTTTGTCTGTTGTATGCAGTGTCAAATATTTCCATCCTCACATACAAAAGGACCATTTACTGTCTCTTAGCAAAGACCTTGGCTTTCCTTTAAATAATTAAACAAATCACTTTGGTGGTATTACCAAACATAAAACAATATTGAGTTATGATATCCTAAAACAGGCTGCTGATGTAATTAGTTAACAGAATGATCAAAAGTGCAGATAGTGAGGAAAGGTACTGTACTTGAAACTTGTGTTTAGAGAAATTAACTGTACATTTATTGTTCTTGTGTCTTTTTGTTCTTTCATGTCTGATTTGCAGTCTTTGCACAAACATGGCCAAACCTCATAGGATAGATCACTATTCACATTTAGGCATTTGATATTATACCTGGGCAACAAATAGTTCATGTCATGTTACATGCCCCACAATTCAGCATTCTTCTTCTTCTTTTTTTTTTTTTTAAACATATTTTTATTGAAAAATATATGGAAGGTAACATGAAAATATAATTCAGCATTCTTATTGTACGGCACTTCCAACGAAAAGAAAAAAGTGTAAAATAAAAATCTAGAGAATAAAAAACAAATACACAGGATAGCAATAATGATTCCAAGTAAATTTTAAGTAAATAGTGTTTTTTTGTGTGTGTGTGTTTTTTTTTTTTTTGGCACTTTCATGCAAAAAATTACAAGACAATGCTAATCTTGCCTATATTTAATTCAATGATAGTATTTCCCTTTTTTTTAGTTTAAAGTCCATCCTAAACTGATTCACAAGGGTCTGAAAATTTAAAATAATTACTACTGCAACACCAGTGAATTATTTCAAGCTGTTTCATTTTAATTCATTGTGGTTTCATGGTTTTCAACCAGTGTTCTACTGTAAACTATGTATAAATTTATAAAATATATAGAAATCCAGTTAAGCGTAAAATAGGTATGGATTGTTTGGGGGGGGGGGGTTTGCCTTGTTTGAGTATCCTTTCTGATTTCTGGAGTAAATGACTGTGCTTTACATTTCTCTACAATGTATTAAATTATGTCAGCAATTATGTGCTCTGATGATTATTACAGAGGGTTTTTTTTAAAACATGCAAGATCATATAATTTCACTTAAACCAGGATCTATTTTTTGCCGTAAGAATCTTTGAACCTTGATAGAAGGTAATCAATTGACTTAACAGGAGGATATTTATCTGATCCATCACAGCATGAAATGATGGCCTCATCATCAGGTTGTACGAAAAAGGCCAAAGACTGACGTGTGCTGGAGTCACCTGCAGGGGGCAGCAAAACCCTATGAACCTGAGGGTCAGAACAATAGAAAAGAATTAAATAACCATTGCCTGCACTGCACAATAAATTAAGCATTAGTAAAGAAACTTACGGCAGACACATAGACATCGCTGGTCCACCTTTGCATCAGGTCTGCTATGTTAATCAGAACTGTTCCAGGAATGCTGGGGGCTGAAATTAACTCTCCAGCACGGTTCAGAACCTGAAGGAGCACACACACAGTGACATACATCTTAAATGACAGAGAAGCATATTAAACTTAATAATGAATCTTTTTCCTTCTTGTCCTATATTGGTACTCACCTGCAGTCCACCCTCTGAGCTTTGGAAGAGCAAAGTGATACTACCATAATCAGAGTGTTCACCACAGCGCAGCTGACTTTCCTTCACACATGTGCTGTTCACTGGAGGGTAGTACAGAGTCCGTAGAGTCGTTCCATTCACATCACCTTAAAACAACCCACATGATTAGGGTCTTGCAGATCTCCCTTCCATTGAATCCCGGGCAGAAAGTAGTAATGCATATATCATTTACTTACTTCCAATATGCTTATGTGCGCTGAGAAAGACCTCTGCTTCCAGGCCCAAACCAAGAGCCATCACTCGGAGCACTCTGAGAGAAAGTTCCTTACAGCGCAGGTAAAATGATACGTGGACATCTCGAAAATTGTCAACTCCTTCTGAAGGCCAATTCTGAACACATTGAGAGTGGAGTGATGTAATTTTAGGGAAATTCCATATACATTCCATTTCAACCTGGTCTCATGGCATAAACGTAGCCTACCTGGGGGCACTTTTTAGCGAGACCGTTTTTACGTACCTTACTGCACGTTTCGCCGCAGTTTCAAAGAGAAATATCAACTGAGTGGCGCTAAAACACGGGTTCAAGTAAAGCCTGGCACGTTTTTATGAGGTCGTTAAAGGTACGTATTGCTGTGTTTTTATTACGTTTCCTCAGGTAGGCCTACTTATTGCGGCGGTTCAGAATTCAAATATCCAGGGACTGTCGCTAAAAATTAATGCTCTATCGTGTTGGAAATGTGCCCTACACCAAACCCAACCTTAAACCTACCCGATAGTGTTGACAAATGCAAAACTGATATAAAAATGTATTTGTTGATGCAACCATGCTATTTGCCTCTAGTGTTCATTTCTTTTGGAAACTGCAGTGATATGTAGGCTACTCATTCGTACGTATTTCGCGTCTCGCTAAAAAGATGAACAATAACACATGACACATCGTGTCATTATTTATTTAGCAAAAATAAAGCCAATATGGAAAACCCCATGGGTGACAAACTAAGGACGCCCTATGATTCAGTTGTTTGTAGATCCACTTTTAGCAGCAATAACTTGAAGTAATCATTTTCTGTAGCCTATGACTTTATCAGTCTCTCACATCGTTCTGGAGGGATTTTGCCACAGCATTTCAATCAGGATGAGGTCTGGACTTTGACTGGGCAATTGCAACACCTTGATTCTTTTCTTTTTCAGCCATTCTATTGTAGATTTGCTGGTGTGCTAGGGATCATTGCCCTGTTGCATGACCCAATTTTGGCCAAGGTTTGGCTGTTGGACAGATGGCCTCATATTTGACTCTAGAATACTTTGATACACAGAGGAGTTCATGGTTGACTCAGTGACTGTGAGGTGTCCAGGTCCTGTGGCTACAAAACAAGCCCAAAATCATCACCCCTCCACCAGAACAAACAAAGATGAATAAATATTGTAACAAATGTACTGCTCATTGTTAATGTACTAACTAGCGTTTATTGTAAAGTGTTCAACACGCAGATGATCTTAGGATCAAATATCTTTGTCAGTTCAAGTTAAAAGGAAAGGGGATCGTATAGATGTTTGTTTGTTTTTTTATGTAGTTTATTGTGGAGATGACCAGAATTTTGCTCAGAATTTTCCGATCTATATATAAATCCATCACTCGCATATCCTATACGGGATATCCAACTGACTGATATTTGTTTCACTATTTTCAAGTTAATTTCCACAAATGCACAGATCTTACTATTATGTACTTTAAACCCATTAAAAGTGGGTGAGTAATATAAATTAATTATATATACAGTGCTGCTTAAAAGTTTGTGAACTTTATTTCTGCATAAATATGACCCAAAACATCATCAGATTTTTGCACAATACCTGAAAGTAGACAAAGAGAACCCAATCAAACAAATGAGACACAAATATTTTCTTTTTATTTATTCATTGAGAAAAAATATCCATTATGCAATATGTAAATCTTTGCTTTCAGTATCTGGTGTGACCCCATTTTGCAGCAATAACTGCAGATAAAATGTCTTGTAACTAGGCCTGTCGCAATAATCAATATATCGACTTATCGCGCAATGCATGTACATGACCTCAATAATTTTTGGTGACGCAATATATCGCCCATTATATTTACTTAAAAATTAATGTCACCATGTTTTGTACATTCCACTTGCGTCTGTGTCTTTTGCAGCTTCTCGTACACAACGTGGTGTAGTCATGAGGTGCTAGTTCAAATTTAAAAACTGCTTCTACAAAAAAAGTTTCATCTGCAGATATGGTCTTGTCTAGGAATCTGTGCCTTTGTGCATACAGACATCTGACAGCTAAGTAGTGATTGTGTTTTTCAGCAATAGTGTGCACCCTTAATTCACAGAGAAAAGAGTCAGGGAAAAATCTGTAGATGGAAAAATCTCCATACAAGTCCTTTGTGCATTTTTCTTTTTTTCTACTTGTTACTTTGCACTTTTTGTTAAATGTTTATTTACTATTTATTCAAGATTTTAAAGGTATGTAATATTTTGATACTTAATTTCCATGATCTAAATATTCTTTAGAATTAAACGTTTCTTGGCATTTGGAATTGTGTAGGCCTTCATTATTATGCTGTTACATTATGATTATATATTCAGTGACATAAAATGGTCTTTAAAATGACAATAATATCGCTTATCGCAATTATTTCTGGGGCAATATATCGCACAACAAAAAGTTGTTATCGTGACAGGCCTACTTGTAACTGCTGATCAGTCCTGCATAAAATCTTGTAGGAGTTTTAGCCCATTCCTCAGTACAGATCCATTTCAACTCTGTGATGTTGGTGGGTTTCCTCCTGCTTGCTTCAGCTTCTTCCACAACATTTTAATTGGATTAAGGTCTGGACTTTGACTCAGCCATTCCAAAACATGAACTTTGTTATTCTTTAACTAGCCTAATGAGCAACAGCAACTCTTTTTCTGAGGTGCTCAGAGATCTCCTTTGTTTGTGGCATGATACACTTCAACAAACATAATCAGACTTTGATAGATCCCTGTTCTTTATATAAAACATGGCAGGGACTGACACCTGATTTTCATTAGAGATGGACTCTAATTTAAAATTAACATCTTATCCTAGAGATCACATACTTTTGCCATGCACAGATATGTAACACTGGATCATTTTTCTCAATAACTAAATGACAAAGAAAATATTTTTGTTGCATTTGTTTGATTGGGTTCTCTTTGTCTACTTTCAGGACTTGTGTGAAAATTGGATGATGTTTTGTGTCATATTTATGCAGAAAAAAAAAAAAAATTGTGAAGGGTTCACAAACTTTCAAGCAGCACTGAATATGAACAATTTTTTTATTATTATTTTATCAAATTCATTGTTTCAGAGAGCAGAGGGAGCACTGTAAAAAAAAATTACTGTGATTTTAACGGTAAAAAACTGAAAATGCTACAGTAAAAACCTGTTAAATGGTTAACGTAAGTTCCCCTAATATATGCGGTGAAAAACTGTAATAGATATTTCAGACAATTTTACGGTGAAATACCGTTTTTGGAAGTGAAAAAGAATGTAAAATTTACAGGGAAAACCCGTAAATTGACGTTCCCAGAATTCCCTGTGTTGCATTTCAAAAGGGATGTTTTTTCTTTGAAATAACTGTTTCTTCTTAGTTTTTTTTTTTTTTTTATCAGTTATGTTTATTAGGGTTGTATGTTATATCTAATGTTGTTAAATTAATGTTTATTGCATATTTCAGTTTAATGAGGCTCATCATGGTGGTGTTTAGCGTTTGTGTTTTTTCTATATATGTTAATTAAAATTTGCTTGTAATGGGCTTTGGTTCATGTGACTTTCTCATCACCACCTGCATTTGGTGGTTATCAGTGCATTACAAAGATACAAAACAGATTTCAGTACTTCAATAGGTTGGTATATTAACATTATATCAGTTAATGAAATTATGGTATTTAAGTGTAAATTTAAGTTAAAACTGTAAAACCTAAAATGTTTCTACCATATTTTTTATGGTAGAATTCTGGCAACCACAGCAGCTGCTGTTTTTTGTTTACCGTAAATTGTATGTAATTTTTTTTTTTTTTTTTTTTTACAGTGAGGGGGAAAATTGAGCAAAATATTAAAATAATAAAAAAAAAACTTATAATAATAATATAGCCTACAGCAGCCTATCTTTTCTCAGTGACATCTAAATGTAAAATAATAATAATAATTTGATAAAACATCTGATACCTTTTAATATTCAGCCTATATCCAATTGGGCTCAACTGCTCAAATATTATTATATTTTTTTTTATAGAAAAATTCCCAGACACCACTGCTTTGCCTCTTAAGGCTCAATATCTTTATATTTGACGACTAATTGAATTAATAAAACTTCAGAAATGTAGTCAATCTTTTAAAATATAATCAAATGAAAATGTAACAATTAATTTACAACAAAACATTGCATTTATATTTTGCACAACAGAAGGGTATAAATGAAAACATGGATGAAACATTATATTGGTATAAGTAAAAGAGCTCTTATTCATCGTATAGTGAATAATATCACGTTAAGCTGTTTCCTTATAATAGACTTCTATGGTGGAGAATGCTTAACATTAAATTATTCACTTTAGACGCTGAATAAGAGCTCGTTCTTTTGACAGCAGAAAGTGTTTATTATAAGTAAAATTTGACAGAAATTTGGTTTTCCCCGATCGTTGTTAAGGTACGTTAAGCTGTTTCCTTATAATGGACTTCTATGGGGGAGAAAACGCTTAACGTGAAATTATTCACTTTATCTGTGGAATAAGGGCTCGTTCTTTTGACAGTAGTTAGTGTTTATTAATTACAAGTAAGGTTTGACAGAAATTTGGGTTTCCCTGGTCGATGTTTAGGTACGTTAAACCACGTTAAAGCGTTTTTCACGTTAAGCGTTTTAGAATGTCCCAAACGAAGCCCCTGCTTTATGAAACATTCCATATGAAAAACGAAGAAAGAGGGAAGGAGAAAGAAAGAAAGAAAGAAAGAAAGAGATTGATAAGAAATAGATATTTACAATATCCGCGCGCAAAGATGTTGTATTGAACGCCTCCTTCAGATCACCGGGACGTCGAGGATTTAAACTGTGAAATGACAGGATATAAAAGCATTAAAATCTTTAGCCATCGTTCGCAAGCAATATTTAGTAGTAGGCCTAATACTTCTTAATCTAGCTATATAAGAGACTGGCGTGCCTTTCCGTCTCCAGCGAAACCCAGCCGTGGTTTACATCACATGAGAAATTGCCCCTGCTAAAAGGCTTCTTCATGTTTTCTGGAAAACAGAAGAACTTCTTTGAAACACCCATGACTTTTTCCACCTAAAACAGAAATAAACATCAGCCAGTCAGCTACAAACAATATAACTTTTTGTAAGAAACAGACATGTTTAAACAAATCACAAACCTCGTCCTGATTTATGCCTGTGTTTTTCAGATAAACGAATCCCACCTCGGTAAAGGCCCTTCTCAGTTCGTGATTTAACTTTTCCAAGCTATCATCTGACACATTGGTCTTTCCCAGTTCGTAGGCATTGAAATCCACGACAGGTATCTCCATACTGATTTATTTTACCTTGAGACAGCAAACGTCAAAAATTACTTTAAAATTCTTTCCGAGATCTGAAAGAAAATAAGCAAGAACCCCCCTGTTTCAGCACTGGTCTTTCACACCTTTGATCTCCAGAAATGGGCGTGTAAAGCTGTGGAAATGTGGGAGTGTAGAAGGTGGGAAGAGGGGAGAAAACAATAAAACACAGACCTACAACATTATCCAGACAAAATAATATTAAAAAATTATTTTCATGTAAAAAGTGTTCTGAACTATGTCCCTATCCATATCCACAGTTTTTGTGACAAGTAATAACTATGATTCATGGCTTACACTGAAATTATATTTTGAACCCTTTTTTTCAGTCTGGCTGACTGTCTGAGTTAGTACGGACATCTTAAAACTTCTGAGCAAGAAAACAGGCAGGTATATAAGGAGATATAATGGTGTGTGACAGGTTAAAAAAACTGTTGTTATAGACTAATGGTTGTTAACTATTTTATTATATTATTAATGGTTTTGCTAAATCAAAGACCCCTGCTAAAAAAAAAAAAAAAAATAAAATAAAAAAGAATAGAACTTTAATAGTTTCAATTAAAATACCATTATAAACCGTTAGCCTTTTCCAGTAAAACCATTGCAAAATTCCTTTTTGTAGTGTGTTTTGGCCATTTTTCCAATAGGATTTAACATCCCACCAATAGAATCCATCACATGCCAGTAGACACCATTATAGTTTCCATTAAAGCCAATACAATTCCCATTATAACCATTACATTTTCTATTGTGTTTTGGACAGGGTTCTATTGTTTTTTCCTGAATTCAAGTAATATCAAAGACTGGGTTTTTTATTGTGGCAATCATATATATAATTTACTAAAATACTATGCAGCAAAACACACAAACAATACATTCCCGTTCGTTACTTTGTTCACAAAGTCTCTGACAGAAGGTCCACCAACTCTTGACAGATCAATCACAAAACCACACCACCTTGATACTGATATTCACTGTCATGAAGCCCGTTATTAACCTCTGGAAAAAATACAAGAAAGCAAAATTTATATGAATTTTGGAATTCATATATCAAAATATATAAATGGCTTTAAAATTGTTGTTAGACTTGCACTATCAATCCTTGCAACAATCAGACCTTATTCCAGAAGATGGAGATTGTTTTCATTACACTAGAGATGCATTTCAACTTTGAAAGTAAATGTTAACATTTGTGCTTATTGAATTTGTGGAGGAAAACTGCATTACATTCTGAATTACGCCATCAGGTGAGCCCCTGTCGTTGTACTACCAAGTGTTTGTAGCTTCCTCTACAACAGGGGTGCCATAACTCGGTCCTGGAGGGCCGGTGTCCTGCAGAGTTTAGATCCAACCCCAATTAGACACACCTGAACCAGCTAATCAAGCTCTTACTAAGCATACTAGAAACTTCCTGGCAGGCGTGTTGAGGCAAGTTGGAGCTAAACTCTGCAGGACACTGGCCCTCCAGGGTCGAGTTTGGGCACCCCTGCTCTACAATGACAAGGGTAATGATCATCTGAAAGCTTACTTAAGCTCTGATGAATTACTTACAATGACAATGGTGTGGTTGTACACATTCAGATATAAAACGTTTTCAAAACATTAGCACCTACGCCTCAACATATGTCCACAGGTCTGTGAAGATTCAGGGCTTCTGTGTTGTTGATGTTGACCTGCAAAGGTTTTATGTTGTTCATCCTGTTGAAAAGAGTAAAACAAGTAATTTTGCAGATGTTTCTAAAGAGCTTTGCAACCACTTCTGTTAAATGTTATACATTCAGGACACTGTGAAAATTAAAAAACACAGGGACATACTTGAGGTAGCGGTCATTGTTTTCATTAGATGTGGGCTTTTGCTTCCGTCTTACTTGGAGATCCAGCAGGCTCAGAGTAAATTGTGCTTTTAGGAAATATTACATGGAACGTGTAACGTTTTGGATAATTTCACTGTCCAATTTTACTATTAAATGCTATAACAATAACATGTATTTGTCCTATGCATCTACATAATGGAGGGAGGACCCTATTATCTGAAATCAAAGCTAACAAACAATACCTTGCATCCAAAACTTGCATGCCTGCTGAATGAAGTGTTTAAAGTGCTTACATTTCCATGGAAGTTGACATTACTTCCATAACCCATTAATGATCATATAAAAATCTAATGAGAATTGTACTACATTGACAGTAATTTTTGGTGGCATACCTGTTCTTTCCTCCTGCAAGTATGACAGCCCAGCTGTTTATTAAAACATTCAAGAAGTGATGCTGTTCGACTGTTGTAGTATGGGTTGTAATTTGTCATGTGTTGATCCCTCCGTGTGGGCATTGCCCTCACCCACCAAAGCTGGCTCCACTGACCCCTCGGATTCAGAGCTGCTATCACGTTCCACTAAGGCACCAACCCTTGCCCATCATCGTCTCCACTTCCTTTGGTACTCAGAGGACATATTTAGCAAATCTAAAAGTACTAAATATTTTTAAAGCAGTTACTGAAAACATCCATGTTCAAATTCATTTACAGACTTCAGCACATGTTATTGAGCTCTTCCTACATTTACTTAACATTTTAGTCTCTTTCAGATAATTTACTTTCTGAAATAAACTCTGAAAAGGCTACATCTGACAGTAATAACTTTTACTGGATAATTAAACATACTGGTGTGCTATTATCTGCTGCCTGTTATAGCTACTACAATAATTACATATCCATTTGTTTGGAGTTTTAACAAAATCATGTAAAAAAAAAAAAAAAAAAAGAGATCTCTTTCACTAAACGTACTTCTCATTTTAAATTCCAGTTCCAGCAGTTACAATAGCACCTCAAAAATGAATTATAAGATAGAAGATAATTCATTTTGCCCTCCCCCACTCCAACCTCATCTGAAATGGTATCTTCCAGCTTCTGATTAATTGAACACACCTGATCCAGGTAACCAACACGGGGTAGGGCAGGGATAGTTTGAACATAATTAAGCCAGGCCTGCGTCCCAATGTGCATACTATCTATCCTAAATTCTGTGTGGTATTAGTCATTTTTAATACTATATAGGGTGGATAGTATGCACATTGGGACGCAGGGCCAGGTGTCCTTGAGGACCAGGGTTGGGAACCCCTGATCTACCATGTTCTTGCAGTAGCACGAAATTCAGCCAACATTAACAGATGGGGGACTTGGCGATTTTGGTATCACTTTCCCACCAAGAAGTTTGCTTAACTGCATAAAACAACACAACTCAAGTGTAGAGACCCCATGGTGGTTTATACTGGCGAACTCACGCCAGCAGAGTTTCTTTTTAGGGTAAAGCCTAACATTACACCAACTAACTTTTAGCCAAACTCAAAATACATTTCAGCTGACAATGTGTGCAACATTTCTTTTGGTTTCCCGTGTTTCCCAGAGACCATCCCAATGCGTAGTATAAAGGTTAAAGCGGTGGTGAAAGAGGTAATTAAATTCTGCTCTACATTTGGTCTACCAAAAACTATTCAAACTGTGCAAGGTTTTAATTTTACTTCCACACTGTTCTCCCAGGTTCTCCGCGAACAGGCTGTTAAGCATCAAATTTCAAGCACCTATCATCCCGAGTCTCAGGGCGCGCTCGAACGTTTCCACCAGACTCTCAAGTTCATGCTGTGCACATTCTGCATGGAAACGGGGAAGGACTGGGATGAAGGTCTGCCGATGTCGATGTTTGCTGTCCGTGAGACAGATCTTTGGGATTCAGTCCGGCCAAATTAGTGTTCGGGCATCCGTCTTTTGGATGAGCCGTTAAACCGAGGTCCTGACTCTTTGTGGTCATTAAAAATCCCAAGACACTCAGAAAAAAGAAAACATTCAGCTGAGATCTGGGTTGGTTTTGGTCATAGCCGAAGAGTAAATAAAAGATCTCTGGCATGAATGTGCTTTACAGTAAAACAGCCTTGTGTAAGATGTGTCTGGTGTTAAGAAGTTATTTTATACATCATTATAAAAAATTGTCAAAAAGAATAAAACAATATTAAAGAGTAATAAAAGTGTTTTTAAAATGTCTTGATTATTCTGTAAAAAATGAAATGTCAGTGTTATAATGTACTTTGACAGACTTTACCTTTAATTTACTCCCAAATTCTACAGTAAAACCCAGTGAAACAAGTTTATTGAAAATTTCATGTCAACTCTGAAGGAATGTTAATACAACAAAATCTCTAGTGTTAAAATTCTAGTGTTAAGGACTTTTAGAGTAAAGAGTTAACATCAGGAAATGGTCAGTGTTCTAATGTACTTTGACAGACTTCGCCTTCAATTTTCTCCCAAATTCTACTCTGTCCAGTAAAACTGGACATGGACAGAGTCAAAGTCATCTTTAAGAAGAGTTTATTGATAATTTCATGTCAACTCTGAAGAAATTTTAACAATGCGGTTTCGTACATTTACAAAAAACGGAGTAATGAAGATTTTTCTTATTTTTATTTGTAGTAATATTTCACAATATTGCTGTTTTTTGTTTACTTTATTTTAATCAAATAAATTCAGCCTTGATGAGCAGAAGATATTTATTTCAGAATCATTAATAATTATAATGTTTCCAAACTTTTGGCTGGTACTTTAATAATAATAACAATTCTATATACTATATTATAGAACTTTATTAAAATATTTTATATTATCATGATTATTAAATGCTGCTTTTAATTTTTTACAGGACAATAGTATGTATTATTACAATATGGTGGTCAGCTTTTCCTTCTTTTTTGGTCTCTATCTGATCACAGGCCTGATTATTTTTTATGGTGTCATGGTTTCAACCAGTGTTCTGCTGTAAACAATGTATAAATTTATAAAATATACAGAAATCCAATTAAGCATCATAAAATTGGTATGGATTGTTTTTTTGTTTTGTTTTTTTTGTTTTTTGCTTGTTTGAGTATCCTTTGTGACTTTAAATGTAAATGACTGTGCAATATGTTTCTCTACAATGTATTAAATTATATTAGCACTTAATTTTCATTTTCAAACATACAAAATCATAAAATTTCACTTAAACCAGGATCTATTTTTTGCCGTAAGAATCTTTGAACCTTGACAAAAGGTAATCAACTGACTTAACAGGAGGATATTTATCTGATCCATAGCAGCATGAAATGATGGCCTCATCATCAGTTTGTACAAAGAAGGCCAAAGACTGACGTGTGCTGGAGTCACCTGCAGGGGGCAGCAAAACCCTATGAACCTGAGGGTCAGAACAATAGAAAATAATTAATTAAATAACCATTGCCTGCACTGCACAATTAAATGAAGCATTAGTACAGACACTTAAGGCAGACAGATAGACAACGCTGTTCCACCTTTGCATCAGGTCTGCTATGTTAATCAGAACTGTTCCAGGAATGCTGGGGGCTGGAATGAACTCACCAGACCAGTTCAGAACCTGAAGGAGAAGAATGCATCCGGATCCAAAATTACTATCCTAAATGATACATGAATCTTTTCTCCTCGTGTCCTATATTGGTACTCACCTGCAGTCCACCCGCTGAGCTTTGGAAGAGCAAAGTGATACTACCATAATCAGAGTGTTCACCACAGCGCAGCTGATTTTCCTTCACACATGTGCTGTTCACTGGAGGGTAGTACAGAGTCCGTAGAGTCAGAGTCAGGTAACAGTTTTTGCTGCTTGATGTTTTTGTGGAAACTGTGATACACTGCCATTCAAAATTGTGGGTAAAGTGACAGTAAAGGAAGGGTAAAGGTACGCACATCCGAAAAATCTTAACCAGGTGCAAGATCAAAAAAATCATCAAAAAAGTAGAAAAAGATCTGCACACTGCAATTCCCTTTATTTAATATTTTTTTAAAAACGTTTCGGTCCAGAGACCTTCGTCAGGCAAACACATAAGCAGAAGCAACAGCTCAATAAGTATTAAAGGGGTGGTTTACTGCGATTTCACTTTTTTAATTTTAAATAATGTGTAATGTTGCTGTTGGTGCATGAACAGTATCTGCAAAGTTGCGGCGCTGAAAGTTCAACGTAAGCGGAGATATAGTCTTTTAAAAATCAGGAAGTTTAATGCCTACAAAAACGACTCATATGGGACTACAACGAGATACTTCCCGGGTTGCATACGAAATAAACCCATCAACCCCTCCCTCCGGAACATGCCAAAGAGGGGGCAAGGCCATGTTCTGCGGCTTTGACGCAGAGGAAGAGTTATAGTGGAGAGTTGTAGTCATGCTGTCGAAACGGTGTTATTTTCACCCAGCTGTCAGGTCTTCTGTGTTCGGGCTTCCTACGGACGCTGTAGTTCATCAGCAATGGTTAAAATTTATGTTTGATTATGTTCCTGACAATTATAATCTTAGCTCTGCGCATTTTACGGAAGACAGCTTCCAGAATCTACACGAGTTCAATGCCGGATTCACACAGAAACTATTACTAAAACATGGAGCAGTTCCAACTTTAAAACCAGAGGCAGCAGTTGTTGGGCCACAAACTAATTAAGATTTCATAATTTTAAATGTATTTGCATGTATAATTTCAGACGTAATGTTTTAGTTTTATCAAGGACGTAAACAAATGCCAACGCTGGCTTTAGTAGCCAGTTAGTTAAATGCTATTTCGTGTGTCTATGACAAACGCGTACAAACATTTTGGACCCGAATTTGTAATTATGTACTAATTTTGTAAATGTATTTTCCTTGTATACTTTATGACGTAATTTTTCGATTTGATCAAGAACGTAAACAAAAGCCAAAGCTGTTTGGTTTTAGTAGCCAGTTAGTTCGATACTATTTTGTGTGTATAAGACAAACGTGTACAAACTTCAAAAAATGATATGTAATCACAACAGCAAACTTCCATTCAGAAACGTTTGTAAGAGCCGTGCTTGCTGAAGTTCTGCTTGACTCTCTTCATTACCGCACGTGCAGCTGTCCCTCGTGAAGGCAAAGTCTCTTTAAGACATATTAGCTGTGTCTGAAACCGCTCCCTATCCACTATATAGTGCACTATATCGGGTGTCAGCCATTTTGTAGTGCTGTCTGAATTCTGAGTGAACGACTTCATTCCCTACATTCGTTCACTACTTTTTACCCACAATGCATTCTGATTTCGAGTGTACAACCGATGTACACTCGCTGAAGCACTATTTCCCACAATCCAATGCGGAGAACCGACGAGCTGTTAGAGCGAGCGGAAGCGAGCGAGTTTGAACGAGAGATGCCGTTTAATTTGCAAAAATGATGAATTTGGTGGATTTTTTTAAATGTTCGTTGGTAGTGTATTCATTCTGATGTCAAATTAACGGTCGCCTGAGGGCGCTCTACTGCCATCTTATTTGAGTGCAAAAACGCTGCTCGGGAGTGTTTCAAGATACTACAAACAATAAATACATACAATTATTAATATGTGCTGATGTGAGTTTATTTTTATTGACAATAATTTAATAGTATTTAATGATTATGACCATATTACAGAACAAATGAATAATATACCATCAATGAAACCACAAAGCTGATTACAATAGTCATTTTAAGTGTTACTGATATTAATTTTATTTTCTAAAATAAGGTACATGAAATATAAAAGCACATCTAAGATGTTTTTGCAACAGCCAAGTCTCACGCGCAGTGTACACGTCACCGTCCGAATCCGTTCACTTCATTTCGTTCACTCCGTTCTGATATAGTGCACTCAACTGCCTTACACTATATAGGGATTAGTGAATGAGTGAACGAGTGAGCCATTTCAGACACAGCTATTATATATAAAAAAAGCAGTAAACCACCCCTTTAAGACTCAAGCAGTATTCCAATTGATAACACCTGTTGGTAATCAAGGTCAATCATATGAACAGCTGTATCACAATTAAAACAAGACAACCACATTAGGGCAAACAATTTTTGAATACAAACACAAAGTCAGGAAATATTCAAACAGTCATAGAACATCACCCACTTTCCCCACAATTCACAGTTGTCCGTCCCAAAGACAAGCAACTCATAGCCATACAACATATATCTCAAGGTACAAACGTTTGTGTACGAGTGTATGTGTTTGCCTGACGAAGGTCTCTAGACCGAAACGTTGTTTGTTAAAAAAAATATTAAATAAAGGGAATTGCAGTGTGCAGATCTTTTTCTACTTTTTTAAAGTGACAGTAAAGACATTTATCATTTAAAAAAAGATTTCTATTTCAAATAAATAATGTTCTTTTTTACTTTCCAGTTATCAAATATTCCTTAAAAAAAAAATTCTCGGTTTCCACAAAATGTTGTGAACTACTGTCTATGTCATGCTATGTTCACACATAGCAGTAATGGGAAGAAGACAAGAAATAGGTATTTACTATATCAGAGCACAAAGATGCTGTATTAAACGCCTCCTTCAGATCATCGACGTCAAGGATTCAAACCGTGATATGAAAGGGATATAAAACAATTAAAATGTTTCTCCATCATTCGTGAATTTTTAGCAGTAATGCTTCCGAAGCTAGAAGAATCTGACATGCCTTTCTGTTTCTACAGAAATCCAGCCGTGGTTTACATTACATGAGAAACTGCCCCTGCTGAAAGGTTTCTTCATGCTTTCTGGCAAACAGAAGAACTTCTTTGAAACACCCATGCGTTTGTCCACCTGAAACAATTGACACAGAATAATAATAATAGCCAGCCACCTATAAACCGCTAGTAAACTTCTCGTTACAAACGAGTAAAAAATTACAAACCTCGTCCTGATTTATTCCCGAGTTTTTCAGATAAACAAATCCCACCTCGGCAAAGGTGTATCAACTGATATACTGGTCTTTTCCAATGCGCTGAAATAGGCTACGACAGGTATCTTCATACTGAGTTATTTTTCCTCGAGACAGCAAAATGACAAAGAATAAGTTTTAAAATTCTTTCAGGAATTCTGAAGAAAATATGCCAAGAATATTTGCTTCTCTTATCAATGCAGCACAGTCCGTTATTGAACAGCTCTTGAGCAATGCAGAGTCATAAAGTTCCACCAATGAATAACCAAACCTATTCAATGTCCCTATAACAATCCTCATATACTAATTTTGTAGTATGCACTGCAAGTTCCCTATCGAAAGGTATGTCCCGTTGCGTCTTCATTTGACGACTGCTTTGGGGGAAACTCCTGTACTCTGTTACTGAAGCCTGATTTCTTAACATTTGTGTAGCTGCACAAACCAATGGAGCTCTAGCTCGCCAGAGCGCCATTTCATCAGAATTTTCTTCCTCAGCGACGAGACCATCTCTTCGCTGACTCTGCGATGAAGCCGAAGCAAGAACTCAGCCTGCTCTCTCCCACCGTTGAACAAGCCACCTGCAGTGGAAGGAGTTCCCCTGCAGCCATCCAGTGCTGGAGAAGAGCAAATTTTCTGAGCAAATTTTCGCTTCTTACTTACTTTATTGTCACTTGTACATGTACAATGAAACTCTGGCAGAAGAATGAAAAAGTTGTAACCTGGGTGAGAAGGGTCTCTGATGATGGTTTTGGCCTTTCGGATACAATGTGCCCTGTAAATGTGCCCCTCCAAACTAGGGAGTTGGGGGCCGGTAATCCTCTCTGCTGTTTTAATGATCCGCTGGAGAGACTTCTTGTTTTCTGAGGTACAGCCAGAGTACCACACTGCAATGCAATAGGTGATGGCTGACTCGATGACTGACCTATAGAAGTTCACCAGCAGCTGTTTTGGGAGTCATGCTTTCTTCAACAGTCTCAAGAAATGAAGTGTTTGAAGTCCTTTTTTGACCATCACTGAAGTGTTGGCAGTCCATGTAGCATTGTGACTGATATGAACTCTAAGATATTTGAAGCTCTGCACTATCTCTACTTTCTCACCGTTGATGTTAATGGGACAGTGAAGAGAGGGCTTCAGCCTTCTGAAGTCGAAGATCATCTCCTTTGTTTTTGGTACATTGAGGATTAGGTTGTTGTCTCGGCTCCAACGCTCCAAATTCTCGACTTCTGCTCTATAGGCTGACTCGTTGTTAGTTATTTTCCCCACAATGATGGTGTCATCTGCAAATTTGATTATGGTATTTGTCTCATAAGAGGGTCTGCAGTCATACGTATAGAGGGAGAAGAGGAGGGGACTCAGAACACAACCCTGTGGTGCTCCTGTGTTCAGTGTAATGGAGGGTGAGATATACTTCCCCATGCGCACAATCTGTGGTCTGCCGGTGGGGAAATCTTGCACCCAGTTGTACAGGTGTGTGTTGAGGCCAAGATGATTCAGTTTGATAACCAGGTTATGGGGGAGGATGGTATTGAAAGCGGAGCTGTAATCTATGAATAGCATCCGCACATATATTTTCCTCTAGTCAATGTGTGTCAGGGCTGTATGGAGGGCCAGTGACACTGTGTCCTCAGTTGACCTGTTTGTCCTGTAGGCAAACTGGTGTTGATCCAAGAAAGGTGAAATATTGTTCTTGATGTGTGGCAAAATGAGTCGCTCAAAACATTTCATCACCACTGGCATCAGGGCTACTGGCCGGTAGTCATTCAGTGTCTTGTTTGCTACCTGTTTTGGTACGGGAATATTGTGGCTGACTTGAGACACGTTGGTACCTTGGCCTGCTCCAGGGAGGTGTTGAACAGATCTGTGAACACTACTGTCAGCTCACTTGCACAGTGTTTTAAGATCCATCCTGGCACGCCATCTGGTCCAGTAGCCTTGCTTGGGTCAATGTTGCTCAGAGTTCGTCTCACCTCATGGGGGTTCAGCATCAGCACACTCTGTGTTGGTCTCTGCTGTGTCTGCATTGTGGTGTTCGAGGTGTCTGCGCATTCAGACCTTGCAAAAAACTGATTTAGCTTTTCAGGAAGGGATGGGCTCACTGTGAGTATTGAGCTGGTGTTGTTGCCCGCATAGTCTGTGATAGCTTTGATGCCCTGCCACATGTGTCGGGAGTCAGTGTTGATGAAGTGCTCCTCAATACGTTTTTTGTGGCAGCGCTTTGCTTCCTTAATGCCCCTCCTAAGTTTAGCCCTGGCTGTTTGATATGCCTCTTGATCACCTGACCGGAAAGCAGCATCAAGGACCCTCAGCAGTGAACACTTCGCGAGTGTAGCTTGTCCAAGGACCCCTTGCACGAAGCGTACGGTCACAGCGGTGTGTCGCCTGTCTGGGGTTTCCCACGCAGAGGCTGCACTCACCGAGGCTTCATGTTCTCACTGCGAGAATATGAACTTCGCCCGTCTTCGCTCTCGGATCGCCTTTTTTCACAAAGGCAGTCCTCCCCGCTCTGTTCTCCCGAGTCCTTTCTCTCAGAAGAGGAAGAGGCGGTGGCTGCTCATCTTCTTCCACCATTGAGCCACAGGCTTAAAGCTGCAGCACATCCTTCAAAGCCCTGCAGGATGACATCAGCCCTAGCCAACAGGGCTTATGCAGCGGCTGGCCAGACAGGCTCAGTCCTGCATACGATGTCTGTGCTACAGGATTTTCAGGCTAAACTTCTCCGGGACATGGACAAGTCTGGCCGGGATCCTGGCACCTTCACAGAGCTGCATACGGCGACAAATCTTGCCCTGTGCCCTTCATTCTCTCAAGGCTGGCTGGACAATTGGCAGGAACGACTTGGTCGTTAAGTTCCTTAGAGGTGCTCGGCGGTTAAACCCTCCTCGCCCTACGACGGTGCCAGTATGGGACTTGTCTATAGTCCTGAGAGCTCTCTCAAGAGCTCCCCCTTTGAGCTGCTTCAAACAGCTTGCTTAAGAGTCAAGACAATTTAAAACGCTCTGCTTTTGGCCCCAGTGTCAGTCAAGCGAATAGGGGACTTGCAAGCCCTGTCTGTTAGTGCTTCCTGTCTTAAGTTTGGACCCAACGACTCTAGGGTCGTTCTTCAACCGCGCAGCGGTTATGTACCGAAGGTGCTCTCAACTCCATTTAGAGCCCAGGTCATTTCCCTTTTAGCCCTCCCTGGAACAGATGGCGAACAAGGTCCCAACTTGTTGTGCCCTGTCCGGGCACTGCGAGTTTACATTAAGTGCTTGGATTCTTTTAGACAATCAGAGCAGCTTTTTGTGTACTTTGGAGGCCGCTCTAAAGGGCTGCCTGTCACGAAGCAAAGACTATCTCATTGGATAGTAGATGCTATAGCTCTGGCTTATGCCTCCGCTGGCTTGCAATGCCCTTTAGGTGTGAGGGCCCATTCCACCAGTGGACCGCCTCTTGGGCCTGGTCCAGTGGAATCTCTATTGGGGAGATTTGTGAGGCCGCCGGCAGGTCGTTCCTGCCCTGCAGGGTCTTACCATCTAATGCTTACTGTGGACTAATGGTGCTCCGGGCTGACTTATATAGCAGTCAGCTCTGCCCCCTCTGGCACTATTGGTATGTGCAGCTACACAAACATTAACAAATCAGGCCTCAGTAACACAATATATGTATTTTGTCATTTGTATTTTGCTGGACAAAAAACACCAAATGTAATTTGTCATCATATCAAATTCCTTGTATGAGTACCTGGCAAATACATATCTCAAAAACATATCTAAATTGCGACCTATGCTCTCAACGTCAAATGCAGAAATGTTAGTTCATGCGTTTATGACCTCAAGGTTAGACTATTGTAATGCTTTATTGGGTGGTTGTTCTGCACGCTTGATCAGCAAACTACAGTTGGTCCAAAATGCAGCAGCTAGAGTCCTTACTAGAACCAGGAAATATGACCATATTAGCCCAGTTCTGTCAACACTGCACTGGCTCCCTATCAAACATCGGATAGATTTTAAAACCTTGTTAATTACTTATAAAGCCCTGAATGGCTTAGCTCCTCAGTACTTGAGCGAGCTCTTATCGCATTATAGTCCGCCACGTCCGCTGCGTTCCCAAAACTCTGGCTGTTTGATAATACCTAGAATATCAAAATCGACTGCGGGCGGCAGATCCTTTTCCTATTTAGCACCCAAACTCTGGAACAATCTACCTAACACTGTTCGGGAGGCAGACACACTCTGTCAGTTTAAATCTAGATTAAAGACCCATCTCTTTAGCCTGGCGTACACATAACACACTAATACGCTTCTATTATTCAAATCCGTTAAAGGATTGTTAGGCTGCATTAAATAGATCAACCGGAACCGGGAACACTTCCCACAACACACGGTGTACTCGTTACATCGTAAGTAGAATGGCATCTACGCTAATATTTGTCTGTTTCTTTCCTATGATTAGATGGTGGATCAGCACCAAGAGATGATGTCTGCAGGCCTGATCGTCGACCAGGACACCCAGATGACCCCCAGAGACCTCAATTAAAATACAATAAAACTAAAAAAATATAACTAAAAATATAATACAATACCTAACTACATAATACTACTATTGTTAGAACTTGAAATTTTTGAACTGTGGGTTTTGTCTGGTCAGAGGAGAACTGGCCCCCCGACTGAGCCTGGTTTCTCCCAAGGTTTTTTTCTCCATTCTGTCTCAGAGGGAGTTTTGGTTCCTTGCCGCTGTCGCCTCTGGCTTGCTCAGTTGGGGACACCTAATTTCTAGCGATTATCGCCGATTTAATTGCAAAGATACTATTTAAACTAAACTGAGCTAGACAATGGCATCTCTGAATTCAATAATGAAATGCCTTTAACTGAAAATTGAGTGTTTAATCTTATCATTATATATTACTGACACTCTGTCCTCCAATTTGATACTGTTAAGTGCTTTGACACAATCTGTATTGGTAAAAGCGCTATATAAAAAAAAAATAAAACTCTTTCTTCACCTGTGTTAATAATACTGCCAACTATAGCCTATCATAGTTTTTGGCTAAATGCAAGTGAATCATATGGCACCCTGTTGGAACCGGTTAGTTCACCAACCCCCCCCCCAAAAAATAAATTAATAAATTCTGTTGTGTCATTCCACTCCTGTAAGACCTTCGATCGTTCATCTTTGGAACAAAAATTAAGATATTTTTGATGAAATCCAAGAGCTTTCTGCCCTTCTGCAGTCAGTCATGCAACTTGCACATTCAAGATCCAGAAAAGAATTACCCATATTAAGTTAAGAACATCATTACGTAATCAAATTTAATTGACTGACCCAAGTGCTTTTTTGCACAAAAAACAAACAAACAAAAAAAAACATAAATTGCCACTTTATTTCCGAAAATATTATCCAACCACATGTTGTGATACTCTAGTGAACACTCACTCATGTGCGTTGTGTTGACAAGCGTCATCTATGGTATGAACACAAATGTTTTTTTAATGCTCTGAACACACAATGTATGTAGATTAATATTTTCATAAATAAAGTTGTAAATTATGTTTTATTGTGCAAACAAAGCATCGCAGAAATAAGAATAAATTTGATCAATAAATTTGATATATTGTCTAGTGGTAGGGTTAAAGATAATAAATATGTTGTTTATAAGTTGTTCAAGGAGGGGAAAGCACTTATCTTTCTCTTATATGTGTATCTAAATGTCACTGTCTCGATTGCTTGTAAATATTGTTTGTATTTTCAAATGACAAATTACTTTTATTTTAATTAAATACATTTCTCACACCGGTATTTTGTATTTTAAACTAAATACATTTGATGAGCAAGTATTTGCAACTAAATACTTTTTGATGTAATTGTGCCCATCTCTGCCGGAGCGTTATATCATTTCCAATGGGTAAAAGATTCAAGTATGCTTTCTGAAAGCTATACAAAAAAAGTATTTGCATTTTTGAAACATATTAGTTGCATATGCATGGAAATATGCAAACTAACTATTATGTACAGTGTGTGCACATCTCTCTCAAATTCAGCATTTTTACAAAATTTAGCAAACATTCAAATGTTAATGAGTATATTTTGTACACAAGTAATGCACCTTAAGATTATCATTTGTTTTACAGATGGCTTCTGAAATTAGCTTTCACAGAAAAACATGAGGTCTACATCATGGGAATATTAATATTGAAACGTGGTTAAAAGAAAAAAAACAACAATGTACAACTTTATTTTGTTTGTTCACTGAAAATAGCTGCAGAGTCTTGCCAAAAAAATGTTAAAACAATTTGGTCTTGTCTCTAAAATTCTTAATGAAAATTATATTTTCATTTGGACTCATGTCTTGAATAAATAGAAACAAGACCACACAAATACATTTCAAAAATTTCATTTTAAATTCCATTTTTTTTATGGGTGCTTTCCAAATTTGCTCTTTTTGTCCTTATTTTTCTTCGTCTTCTTGCTTTGCCATTGTTCTTTCGGATTCATGACTTCCAGTTTTCTTTTCTTGTCACTAAGGGAAAAAAAGATCATAGTTCATAACAGTTCATAATTCCAGACAAAAGTCCAGACAAAACCCTCCACTACCCAAGCTGCTTATAACTCGGCTTACCCTTTTATGCTAACAATAGCTGTATGTCCTGCTTTCTTCAACACTTGGTCCCATTCCTCATCATCTCCTCGAATCATGTACCTTTATAAAAAATTCAGAACGGAAAGAGGGGGTCAACAACACAACATTTTACATGTACCTAAAGTGGTCATCACCTCTAAAGTTCAGAGAAAGGGTGGAAACGGTAATGCAAAACTAAAACATTATAGTTATAAAATCTCTTGAGTAAAAAAAAAAAAAAAAGACCTTGTTAAATAAATGCAGTTTGGACTATCACTCAGGGAATACTCACTCTGAAAGATTCATGTCTTTAATCTTCTCCATGTCCTTTTTTTGTTTCTCTTGGAACTCTTTGGCTGCATCATTCTAGGGGACAATATACAATATTAATATACCTTGTTACAAAAATGTGTTACTTCAAATAAATGCTGTTCTTTTGAACTTTCTATTCAATTCATCAAAGAATCCTGAATAATAATAAAAAAAGTCATCACAAAAGAGCAGCACTTTAAACATTGATAATAAGAAAGAAATGTTTCTTGAGCTCCAAATCAGCATATTTATGTAAAAGCATATTTGCTTTTTTTAATATATTAAAACCAAAAAAAAAAAGTTGTAAAAATACTTTGCAGTACCATCGTTTAATTTCTTTTTCATCATATAAATGCAGCCTTTGTTAGCATTAGAGATTTCTTTCAAAAACCTTACCGACTGAATAAATAAGCTTTCCATTGATGTATGGTTTGTTAGGATCGGACAATATTTGGCCGAGATACAACTATTTGAAAATCTGGAATCTGAGGGTCCAAAAAAATCTAAATATTGAGAAAATCGCCTTTAAAGCTGTCCAAATTAAGTCCTTAGTAATGCATATAACTAATCAAAAATTTAATTTTAATATATTTACGGAAGGAAATTTACAAAATATCTTCATGGAACAAGATCTTTGCTTGATATCCTAATGATTTTTGGCATAAAATAAAAATCTATCATTTTGACCCATGCAATGTATTTTTGGCTATTGCTACAAATATATCTGTGCTACTTGTGACTGGTTTTGTGGTCCAGGGTGACATATTTAAAAAAAAATAATAATCTAGTCTCATACCAGATCTTCATTTAGTGTCTGCACAGTTGGTTCCATGCTAATATCTTTGGTGGCCACCATCTCTGCTTCAACCGCATTCTCCTGAAGAATGTTGAAGAACTGCAGAAGAGATAAAAATGAACAGTAGCTAATAGCAACACACTGAAACAACAATACAGACTAGAAGAGGTAGAGGAGTAGATCTACACAGTATATTTCTCACTCCTTCAAGTGGCAGTGGTCTGATAAGAAGGTTCAATGCTAATCCTTGTGTTGCTTTAATCAGTGTGTGTATAAGAGACGAAGACAGAGGGCTTGGACTCACCTGCACCACTTTACGGATGACACGGTTGAACAGGCCCATAAGCTGAGAACCAGGCAGCTCAATCTCCTTCTCCAGCTCATCTACACTCTTGTGTTGAAGCCCGATTCCCAAAAGAAGAGCCTGAAAAAAAGAATTGATAATTTTATACACATGCCTGAACACACACCAAAGATGGAAATTCGGTCGGCTTAAACTAATTAAATAACTTATACTTATAACACTTAAAAGCATACTTAAGCAGACTTACACACTGGGCAACAGAAAGTGTGATGTTTCCCAGTTGTTTGAGGAAATACATGCGTGCAACAACAGGGATCATGTCCATGATGAGGTGATAGTCCACCATGTTTCTTGAATACATTTCCAAACGTTTCAGGTCGTATGGAGTGAATGTGGCCGCCAACTCTGCACTAGTGAGTGCTGAAGATACACAGACATGAAAGATCATCTTAAAACCAACAGAAAACACACATACAACATTTACTTTATTGAGGTGCAAATGTGGGCCTGTACCTGGTGGGCTGTCATCCTTAGCGTTCTTGTTCTGCAGTATGTTGAGGGCCAGAGTTGGGCCAAATTTGCTGAACTGGAAGGATAGTAGAGAAAGGAACCTCCGCCGGAAATCTGCCCAACACAAGAAAAGTTAGTCTTTTGAAAGGATTATATTCATTATTACATGGCTTTCTGGAATACTTGATTCTGATAGGTCAACTGCTGCATTCATACTATATTATGAGAGACTGGGAATACTCACCCTTCCAAAAAGCCGAGAGCCACTGGTCCTGCTCTGTTGACTCCTCAGCATTGAGCTCCTTCAGCATAATGCAGGAGTGCTCTCCCGTCAGGTCATTCTACAGGTCACAATATAAGAATACACGCTTATTACAAAGTTACAAAACTTGACAATGCTAAATAAATGTTGCATGCTTACCGGAGTCTGTCTTAAATAAACAGGCACAAATCCAGCCTTTTTCCAGAATCTGGATGGGAAAGAAAGCAAGAGGAGTTCCTAACATGTTTTGTGATGGTGCTGCAGTGTAAATATCAGTGTAAAACCTGCTTGCATGAAGCAGCTCACTTGAGCAGTTGAGGAGTGAGACCGTAAGACACCCCGAGGTAGTCCAGCCTTTCTGCTCTCCTCTCACTCAGCTTCATCAGCAGCGGTGGCAGGTCTTTCCTGGGAGACACCACCTCCTCCAGGAGACTGACAGCCTGTACAAGAATGAAAAAGAAACAAAAAATATATTGTTCGTAAGATATACTTAAATGATTGTTATTTATTATTACTTTTGGTCCAGATACTATCAGGTGGCATTTATAACGACTACAATTCAAGAAGGAAATATGTAAAATCTTGAATTGCAAAACTTACTGTACACAATGCTACCACAGAGGGCTAATTTTATTTTGGTTTTCAACAAGAGAGTAAAATAAAGGTAGCATATCAATTGTAATGAGTTCTACATAAAATATAATTGATCGCTGAAAAAGTCAGTAAAGTTGTTTTTCAAAGAAATATACTTTTCTTTGGCAAGGATGAATTAAATTGATCAAAGGTGACAGTAAAGACAATGTTACAAAATATTATATTTGAAACATATGCTATAATTGAAATCAGCATATTGTAATGATTTTCGAAATATTATAATACTGGATAATATAATACTGGAGTAATGGCTTCAATAATTTATTCCTGTGATCAGCTTTGCCATCACAGAAATGAATTACATTTTAAAATATACTTTAAACTGCAATAAAAACAGTAATCCTATGAAATACTACTGTATTTTTGATAAACTAAATGCAGCTTCCGTGAACATAAGAGACACATTCTGAAATAGCTTCAAAATGTTTAAAGGGGTCATCGGATGAAGTTGATATGATTCTTTAGGGTCTTAATGAAAAGTCTATAACAGGGGTGGCGAACGTCGGTCCTGGAGAGCCGCAGCCCTGCAGAGTTTTGCTTCAACCCTAATCAAACACACCTGAACAAGCTAATCAAGGTCTGAAGGGTTACTAGAAATTAGGGTTGGAGCTGAACTCTGCAGGGCTGCGGCTCTCCAGGACCGGAGTTCGCCACCCCTGGTCTATAACATACTTTGGTTAAAATTTTTCAACGGTAGTGTAAAACAACACCCTTTTTACTCTGTCAAAAACAGCTCTGCACACAGTAATTTGTTTTAGTGCATGTTTCTTTAAATGCTAATGAGCTCTGCTTACCCCGCCCCTCTCTTCTGTGGGGTGACACGCAGTTCTCATGAGACTGTTTACTTTAGCCACAGAACTTGCTAACTAGCACGTTATTAGGAAAGGGTATTTGCAAAGAGTCATAAAATAACCTTATACTCACTTCTTCTGTAGGTAAAACTGGATCACAAATGATTTGCGCGAACATAAACGCATTTAGGTCGATCGGGGGCGCATTCCCTTCAAAAAGAAAAGTAATCCACTGCGTCTTCAGCAGCTTAGATGTCGGGAGTAAATGACAACTGCTATGTTCATTATTACATCCAAAAACAGTTAATCGTTTAGGAGTCATTCTTGTCTACATCTGCTCCGGTGTTGAAACAATGACAGACTGATGACAGCTCACTCAGGGCGGGTCTACGCTAAAACGCCAGTGTCAATCAACAATCGCGGGAGGGGCCTGGGTGACGTCACACAGCCAAGAAGTGGATTTTTATTATTATAGGGTGGATGTGTGCAAACACTGCCAACACACATTTATGTTCAAACAACATGTAAAAGTGAATTTTGCATCCAATGACCCCTTTAAATCGACCAATATAGCAATACAGATATATTTATCTACATAAATTAGAGTATATACACTTCCCACAGAAATACTCAAACATTTTAATATATAAAAAAATGCCACACAGAATTCCATGAACATTACCTCACTGCTCACAGATGTGATTGTGCTTGTCGTTGTCTGTTCTTGCTCATCCAGAAGAGGAAACTGACCTTCATAATATTGCTGTAGCAATTGCAATGTACGGCTGCCGTAACCCATCTAAAGAGACACAATAAATCACAGATGGGCAGACATAACTGGTCAAACAAGGCAATGATGCAGCAACTTGTATATGTAAGCTTTTCACTGGTTGTATACAAACTGAGGAGAAGGAGAAGTCATTTACCCCCTGATAATCAGGATTCACTGCAATACGGACGACCCGGCCCCCAGAGAGGCTTCCAAACTCAGGGTCTTGAAACTAAATGCAAAACACGAGCATCAGAATAATTTCAGATTCACTCTTCGTAACATTTATTTGACAGTATGGCATAAACAATCTACATACACTACTGTTCAAAAGGAAGTTTTGAGCAATTGTGCTGCTGAATATTTTTGTGGTAACCGTCATACAATATTTGAGGATTGTATGATGAATAGAAAGTTCAAAATAACAGCATTTATTGGAAATTAAAACTTTTGTAATATTATAATTATCTTTACTGTCAGTTTTTATCAATTTAATAAATATTTTGAAGAAAAGTATTAGTTTCTTTTAAAAAAAAAAAATACTGACCCCAAACTGTAGTTTAACATGTAGTGCAGTTTAATTTTAAATTAGGATTTGTTACCTGCTCGGAAACGGTCCACGGAATGAGGTCACCTGAAGCCTTCTTCCCTCTGGACAAGCTGTTAAGGACGGATTGGCGGGAGATCTCTCCTTCCAGACACACCTGTAACAGAAAACACAGGCTTCACTACACAGTTCTTTCATTACAACAACTTCAATTTAGATTCAAGAGTATTGGAATTAAGCAAATTTGGGCACACCTGGACAACTGCTAAGACCTCTGGGAGTGAATTCTGTGTGGGTGGAACAGGGGGCAGCAGGCAAAAGAGATGGTGGGCAGGAGCATCCGAGAGCATCTGAAGGTCATTGGGTGAATTCTGAGGAGGAAGAGGAGATTGAGTCAATATCAGTCTGATGTTTAGATTTTGTGACACAATTAATGCTCTGATACAGTGGTTCTCAAACAGGCATCCAGGTCTCACTAGAGGACCTCGGCAAACTTTCAAGGGGGTCACAAGATGACTAAAAAGTATTTGAATTAAATACCAAATAAAATACCCCCAATAACTTTTTTTTTTTTAATTGAAGAACATAGTTATTTAAACTACTGAAATTATAATAATTTGGGGTTAATTAAATGTATCAGTTCTCTGTTTGTTAAAAAAAAAAAAAAAGCACAAAAAAAAAAACCGGCTGAGAACCACTGCTCTAATACTCAAGATATTTATTTACCTTGTAATGCGATGCTACGTAAAGTGCCATAAGACGTTGGAGGAAAGCCTCAGAAGCTTTATGATAACAAAACAATGTGTCTCGATTCACATAATAACTGGAATTAGGGATTAAAGAAATTGTATGTCTAGAAGGTAGATGAGAGAGAGTGTTTTGTGTTATTTTGAGATATTAGGTGTGTGTTTATATGCACAGTGCTGGTGGTGATGATGGTAGATAAAATCATGTGCATGACAAGCTAGAAATATGGAAGCCAATTTCTGTCACATGCCTTGGTAAGTCATATTTATGAGAAATTAGAATTCTGTAATTCTGTAAGTTAAAATATAAATCATTATAACCTAAAACATTGAAAAACTAAACTGAGATAAGTCATAATTATTGTGGGATTAAGTCATAATTACAAAAGTCAAAATTATGAAAAAGCAACTGAATTATGACAGTCATATTTATGAGTCATTTGAAACTTCTAAAAAAAGTATGCTTTTTAGTCTCATAATTCTTATAATGACTTAGTATATCATCGTTTTGACTTTATCTCATAACTATGACTGTCACAATGTTGACTTAATCTCATAATTACAACTTTTCGTCTCATAATTATGGTTTACCAGAGCATGATTTTTTTTCTTATGTGGCATAAATTGTCTTCCATTCTGTTGAATCAGCATGTTGTTAAAATAAACACAAAAATTAATTGCTGAATGTAGAGGTCTTGTTTGACTTTTAGAGGATACAGGTCGCATGTCTGGGGTAAAGGGCAGCCGGAAATGATGCGTGGTACACTCAGGCAGTCCAAACACAGCAGATCATTCAGCCATTTCTCCACAGAGTCACCCTGGCCATAGCGGATAGACTCGTGGAGGGTCACCTCATGAAGGGATCGTGCTGCAGAGCAGGTAAGGTGTGATTTACAAATTATACACATATCAGCAGTCAGAAAAAAAAAAGTTCTTCTTTTTTCATATTTCTAATTCTGTTTCTGTTGTGGCAAGTCAAGAGGTATTATATTTCACCTGCTGCCAGTCTGGCCGTGCTGGTGTTTCTGTTCTCAGCCGAGAGGTTCAGCTGGCTGTCTGCACTCTGCTGCCTTAACTGCTGAATCAGCTTAAGAGACAGAGAGCGACCGGTGCCCTCGTACCTGCATGGTGACACGAGGATTACTGCATTGTTATTATACCATTGTAAAAAGACCTAAAAGCTCTTTAAATACAGACCCGTTGATCGTAGATGCCATAAACACAAGGTAAGGCCCCAGCAGTTTCTTCACTAAAGGCAGTGGGATCGCAGCAGCCTCGTCGATGACTAGCAGCTCTGCCTGGCCTAACTTCACCGCATCAGCAGGGTGAATGTACTGCAGATCAAAACAGATCAGCAAGACATGAGAAACATTATGAATGATGCAGAATGCACTACATGAACATGTTGTTTCTACACTTCCACATATTTTATATATACCAAAGTTGAATAAACCAACTCTAAGCAAAGAAAGTATTTGAGATTCCACAATTTAACAAATATTTACAAGAAAAAAAGAAAAGAAAATTATGGAAAAGAAATGAAGAGATGGAGTTCAGTATACCTGAATGGTCTGGCGATGTTCCTTGAAGATGTTAACGCGAATCACAGCTTTGTTAAACTCTGGGTTCAAGGACTGGATTATTTCATAGTCCAGATGTTCCTAGAATTTACATAAAAATCTGGTTTAAAGTATGTTCCTTAAATATATGCATAAACCTCCTGACAGATAACTTTTTTGCCTATAGTATTTTTTGAAAAATTACATAACTGACGAAAAATTAAAAGGAATGATCCGGGTTTCACTTATTTAACTCAAATTTCAACCGGGGTTATTATAGTTAACTACAACTAAAACTATTAAAAATATTTTTGTTAGCTGAAATAAAAAAAGTTAACGGAATTAAAATAAAAGATTAAAACTTAAAACTATGTTATCTCGGTTAGTTGCGTAGGTGACATTTTTATTTTCATGTAGTTTAAGTTGAAGTACTAAAATTAATAAAACTGAAATAATAATTGCCAGACTAAAACTTTATCTAAAACCAAAAATCTAAATCTATTCCAAATAATAATAAAAACTGCAATAGTATATTACTGACACAAAAATAACACAGGTTGACTCATTGTATAAAAGCAACACACTCTTTTAAAACAATAAGGTCCAGTTGTGAATACATCATATCTACCATTATGTCCAGTGATGATTACCTGATACTGGAGCGCGTCAAAACCTTTAAATATGAACTCAAACAGCGTGTGCAGATTGTCTGGGCTGGGTGATGTCACAAAAATATTTGAATAGCTGAGAACAAACACAATAAGTTATTTATTAGTATAAATTGCAGTCAGGAGGCAAACATAAGAAAAATGATCTTATTCATAACACCCTACTACATACCCAAATGCGATAGCTCCGGCTACAGCCAATCCCAGTGCAGCAGATTTGCCTCGACCGCGGGCAGCAGTAAGAGCTACAGTGCTCCGCAAGGTCTTCTCTGAAATAGCCTCGATGAATTTCAGCACTGCTTTGGCCTAAAGACATAAACACAGACAAAACTAAATATTAAGTTGGGCCACATGAAACAAATTTACATCAAGATTTCTGAGTTATTTTGATTATACCTGGTCCATAGTTTTACAGTTGTCCACTAGAACACCAACTGGCTGTGTGTCCTGTAAAGACTCCTTTAGGTCCTTCAGCTCTTGTTCCCTTGGAGACAGACTATCATCCTATTGGCAAATACAAATTATGATTATGGAATTCATATGAGCTAATTATCAAACAAAACACTGTTCAATTATAATGCTCACCTGTGTCTTTGGAGGGACAGGTTTGATGTTGGTAGTGTGAGTAGAGATTGGCAGAATGTTAAGCTGGTCATCAATCACAACACATGTCTTACAGGAGGAGAGAGACAGGATGAATCTGGGGAAAATAAGACTAGTGTCATTTTTATATTCATTTTTTCTTACAGGACAGATTAGGGCTGAAGGATCTAAATAAAATCACAATCATGTGGATCGTGTGTAGCAGAATCTGCTTGGAGTTTAGGGCACTTATGCATTTGAGAATGCAACCTGTTGTTAACAAATAAGCTTTAAAGGCTCCCTGTGGTTGTCTATGAAAATCAAAGTTTGGACTTTAAAAGAAATTAAGCGTGAAATATTAGTATTATAATTTTACAGTTGTACTTCAAAATGAAATATTTATTTTTCATAAATACTTAATTTATTTATTTATTTTTTATTTGTCTGTGAAATAGCATTGCAATAGTAAAATATTTGTTTAATGTTTACTTTTTGAAAATTATAATCAAAATAAAAAATAATAAAATGAAATCATTATATTGCTATATAAAAAAAAAAAAAAAAAATCACAAAATATTTGGCCAAACTGTGCACTCACACAAAAATAAAAAAACACAGCAAACCTGCAGCTCTTAAAAAAGGCATTTTAGAACACAATAACAATTTTAATCAGAAAACAAATTATATACCGCAAATAATTTTTTTCTACAAAAAAATGTCGAAAGACTGACCTTTCATTGAACCTCCCAACAACATCCTGGTGAGCCTCTGTCCTGTATCGAGAATGAACATCCTGAAAGAAAACATGCATTGATCATTTAATATAATAATTTATATCTTTAAACAAATAACCACATTAATATTTGTATATAAACACTTCAGAGGCCATATACCATTGCCATTGTGTACAGCTGCTTCAGTGAGTTCATAGTCCTCAGAAGAATGACCACAATGCCTCCACCTTCCACAGTCTCAATGGTCCGAGCCAAGAGGTTGGGTGTAAGAGCTTCAAAGTCCTGTAACAGAAAGTGAGAACTTAAACCTATAAAGTCTACTGTATCATATCTGATACACACATTTGCAAAGCCTTTAAACTATCAACATGATCAAAACAAATTGCTGCAAACCCCACAACACTACATACCTCCCATCAATTTTTACAAGTAAAAGTAAAAGGCCTTTTACTACAAATCTAAAAACACTTTTCCTTCAGGTTGTGCTATGAAATCTTTACTGACTTTTATGAATCTATGAACTTCATATGTCAGCTTTACATTTGTCTGAGCAGTTTGGTATTACCTGCAATACACACATGCCATAGGTGTTTCCCAGGATCTTGTGCGTTTCATTGTAGTAGCAGTATCGGATGTTGGTTGCAGCAACGAAAAGCTCAAAAGGATCATCCTGGTTTAGGTTCAGTGTGCCTGTTTTGATCTTCTTCTGCAGCTGTCGCATCCTCTTCTTTCGATTACTATAAAACAACAGATTCACTTCTATCAGGGTTCTGACAATTATACACACAGTACACAATTTGAACCAAGTGAATAAAAATAGAAAGTCTAATTAGAGGAATAAGGGTCTGTCATCAAAGCTGTCTGTAAATAGTTAGCATTGTTTGGGGAGCTACTATAAAATGTCCATAGTACCTGCTGAAGCTAAGCTCCTTTTTGTAGCACCATAACACTGAAGGCCGGGCTCTGACTGTTGTTTTAGACAGCATGTGATGCAAAACGACAACCTGGAAGCAAAATACACATACGAGTAAGGTTTAGCAAACGAATTTACAGTATTGCAATATTGTTAAAAACAGTTATGCTTTACCTGATCTCTGCCACGATCACCAACTATAACGAACATAGATCGATGGTGTTGCGCGACACCGTTTTCTATCTGGACACGAATGCGATTGTCCACCTTCTTCCGAAAAGTTGCCATTGCTTCCCAACTGCACCCTATCACCACAAACATAACAAAGCTTTACAGCTTTACATATAAAATGCATGAAGTGAAATGAAGTAAACACTGTAGTGCGTGTTAACATACTTTAAACACATTTTACATAGCGTTCAGACAAAACTAGGTTTAATTTAAACATTTTTATTCATATCACAAGACATACCTCAAATCTTCTACCGATAAAGTAAAATACGCTGTTGAAGTCTTAATTACAACGTTTGGGCAATAAAAGTACGCCTCATTTACAGTAGACCATCATGCTCATACATTCACGTGGGAATCCTCTGCGGAAGGACCCCGGCGTGATGGACCCCAAAACAGACATATTAGCAGTCCATGATAGCGCCTGTTCAGAATGACCAAATAATAATGCGCTTATTATTTTTATTTAATAAATTAGGATTACGATTGACATGACCTTAAAAGATTTTAAATTTGCATTCATCAGACGTAAACCATGTTTATATATATATATATGGTAAATTGTCAGATTAGTCAAGGCGGTGAAATTGTGTTATTGTGGGAGTTGTAGTCTTTCTGTAAAAACGTAATTGCGTCACATTTGGACCTCTATGAAACAAATTCAAAGTTTTCAAACTTATTTGTATATTGATTTGTGCCGTGTTGTCCTCAGTGTACGTATTGTGTTACATTCATGATTTTTAATTGTAATTGTTGCATTCAAAATGTGAGCACACAAGTTTCATGAAAACAAGTCTTCTTTTAGTCTCTTTTTCTTTAGCCTTTAACTCCAATATCTGCATATTTTTTGTTCAGCAGATCACCAACTGTACCTACATTAGTAGTGACAGCTTATATAGAAGCAGCATAGAAAGGGAAAGCCAATTATACAGCAGAGATTTTGTATTTTGTAATAAGTTTAAGACAGCTTCTTATGTAAAGACTTGTATATGCAAATAAAACATCTCGAATAGAAAAAAAAAAAAAAAAGTTACCAAATAGCAGTACTTATAAAGTCCTTTAGGTTGATGGGCATAAGAACGCAAAGTATATTTACACCCAAATATGTCTGACTTGATACTGTAATTATGACTTTGGGGGGAGGGTGCGGGGGGCAAGACCCAAACAGCAGTACAGCATTTAATGCAACACATCTTTATTGAAACTCTTGAAGCAATATCACTTTACAAACTGAGACTCTTAAATGTACCAAAAGAAACATTTTAGAACCAAAATTAATTCTTGTGAACAGAACAGTGGGGCAGCAAGAAAACTTCCAATCTTGGACCATTTGTGGCAGGTATGAGTTTTTTTTATTTTTTATTTATTTTTTTTATTTCCAACAAAACAAATAAAATAAATTATGTCTTTCAAGTTCACAGATCTCTGTTAGAAACACAGGGTATGTTTAAAATCTTGACACTGGGTTTTCAGCTTGCTTTCTGAATCATAGAACCATTTTCTCCATTTTAACAAATCAGGGTAGATGTTGTCCGATCAATTCCATGAATGTGAGAGAAGGGGGGGGGAAAAAAACAGCCAGGACATATGCACTTCAGTTTTTCAATGTTCACTGTGGTCCAGATGTAAGCTCAGTTCACAAGGTTTAAGATCGCATAGCTGGAGCACTTCCTCGAGAGATCCCTCGAGCCCCTTGGCCAGCACCACGTTTATAGTTCTGTTGGTAACCATCCTATGGGGAGATTAAAGAGAAGACAAAATGACAAATGTCAATGTCTCAGCAGTATTTTGAGGATGTGTTGAGACTAATGCTCAAACGATAAAGAGAAAAACCTATTATTGTATCAAAATCTGAACTTACCCGCTGATAGCCGCAGTTGGAATAGTCCCGCGGCGTACTGAATTGGGTTTGTCCATATCCAGAGTTTGCAGAGTTGGAGAAGGGTGGGCGATAACCGTCATATCCCCCTGAAATAAACAAAACCTCTAATGATTCATCCATCAATGACTTTAATGATCTTCAAATAAAAATTGCTGTATACGACTGCTACAAACACAATATTGTTCTGTACCTCTGAAACCATTGGATGGTCCTCTGTAGCCATTGATCATACCACGCGAGTTACGAGGACCTCCACGAGAAATCCCTCTGCTGTTGTAGAAGGACTGAGCCTGACGGCTGAACCCGTTGCCTTGGCCACCTGACTGCTGGGACATGGGCTGGGGGCCAGTGGAGTTAGGGAGTGACTGTTCTTGAGAATGGAAGGCACCAACTACTGTGTTAAGACAGGGATAAAGCAGCTGAATAGACATGTTTATGTATACTGCAGTAGTAATCAAACATTCAATCAGTCAGTCAAAGTCAGAGTAAAACATGATTCTGTACGTATGAATATGTATTTTAAGAGGATAACTAAAAAAGAACTAATATTATTTCAATAGCTTACAAATGGCATTATGCAGGATTTAATATAAATATAAGTTTATATTATTGGCTCCACAGCTGCATGCTTCCATGAGCCACATGTTGAGAAGTGCTGACTATATACACAGGATTATATTGTGAGTGTTAAAATATAATTGAGAGATTCTGTAGATTTTCCTCACCAGATTGGAGCTGCTCTGGCGGCATGTCTATTTGCTCCACGGGGTGCTGTGTCTGGTTATTAAAACCTTGGCTGTAGCTATTCTGGTATTGGCTGGCCTGCTTCATTGAGTCCGTATCATTAGCTGGTGGGACAGGCGCATTAAGGTTGAACACCTGTCAGGAAGAACAGAATGAGAATAAGCGAACATGTAATATTAGGCGATAGAGTATACAACACCCAAAGTTTGGTATCTAACAGGAATACTTCCCCATAATATGAGAATTCTCTTCTTTTACACACACTCATGCCATCCCAGACAAATGACTTTCTCCAGACAAACATGGATGACTAGAAAAAGAATCCATCTGGGACCTCAAGTTGACGCTTCAAAAAGTGAACACCATGGTAAATCATACGATTCCAGTTGATGAATCAATGTCTTGTTGAAATGAAATGATAGGTGTAAGAAAAACAAAACTTTAATCTTAAAACGATAAACCATTGATACCATACAACTGTAATATGAGCTCATGGTTGATGTGTGACACTCAAACAAGAAGCACAGATGGCTGTCAGTTCTCGATCGAGTTTCACAACGTGCTGACGTTTATGTCAAGCACAAATGTGTTGTGCCAAGAGTTGAAGCTAAACTCCGCAGGGCTGGTCACCCTCCAGGAAGTTTGACACCCCAGGTTTAGGAGTTTAAAAAAATAAATAAAAACACTTAAACATGCATATAGTTTTACAAACTGGAGTTGTATGATTACAGTCATGCTCAACACTGAAGTTACTGTATACTTGCTTTAAATGGACAAAAAGAGATTTTTTTCTAAACATCATGCGTGTTTATCTAAAGAAAGTCATTCATTCGGGGTGGCACGAGGTTACGTAGATCAGAACTTTAATTTTTGGGTGGAATATCCTTTTAAAGAAGGCTCCTCCTGAATTTACCAGTTTAAAACATTCTTAACAATTAGTAATTTTCATTCAGGCATGTTACCGTTTGCATGGACTGGAATGGGGCTGCGTTGACATTGATGCCACTGCTGTGCAAAGGTTTAGATCCGGGCTGGATCACCTGGGTCTGGGAGGCAGGAGGGAGCACCGTAGGCGGCTGCTCTGTCAAGGGAATGGAGGCCTACAGAGGACAAGCAATTATTTTATTTGCTGAAAATTACTTTATGCACACTGTGTAGCAAACTTTTGTTTACATTCAGCTTCATATTCTAGTTACATCGTAATAAATAATTTGGAGAACTCAAAATAAATGGGTGCTTGATAACTTGCCTGAATAGGATCAATGGAGTCTGTCTGTGGTCGGGGATCAGCTGCGTGAGAAGACTGGTATATTGGAGGCGGTGTGGAGAAGGTTTCTGGTGATTGAGAGACCATGGGGATCTGCAGACAAAGTCAATTCACACACTTATATTTACACAGATATGGTCAATACTCTCATCTTTCTTTTCCAGACAGTTCAGCAAACTCATTTCCATCCAGAAGAACTTGGCTACACTCACTTGTGTGGGTTCAGGCTGAACGCCAACAGCAGGAGGCTGGGCGAGACGAGACTCTGGGTGAGCTGCAGGTTGAGAAACCAAAGCCCAGCAAAGTTAGGTTGATTTCAAATGCTTAAAGCCAACGGAACATCCATGTGGTGCAACTATAAACATACCTGGTTGACACAGCATTGGCGGCATCTCCATACTAGGGACTGGCTTCATAGGTTGTGCCGATACAATAGCCGGATCAAGAGACTGTCCATCAAAATCAAGCATGGAGTCCTGGAAACGAAAAGAGCATTTAGTATGCATACAAACATATGCCAAATAAGACAAACCTGTATAAAAAAAAATAAATAAATAAAAAAAACCCACCTGCATGAAGTTGTATGGTCCCTGCATCTGTGCCATGAGATCCTGAACCACCTGCTGTCTAACCACAGGGTCTGAAGGGGGTGTTGGAGTTACTGTGGTCAGAGGATGGGGCTCAGGGACGACAGGGCTGGGGGCGGTTTGAACCGGCTGTATGGCGTTAACCACCTGTAACAGATCCAATTGGCTTTAGACATTTAAACTCAAAAAGGCTGAGAACCACTGATGGACTAAACCATACACAAAACTAGGGCAAAAACAAGTCTACATAAGTTGCAATGCAGTTTCTAGAGCAGCTTACCTCCGTCTCCGCACTCCATTCCTCTCTTTGTTCCTTATCGCCAGTACTGTATGTGCTCTCCAAAACAAACTGCCTATTTACAAACTGGAGAGAAAAATAACAAAAGTTTAAGAAAACTATTGGTAATCGAGAGAAAATTCAGCTTAAACTTTTTGGCCTGGCTTCACAGACAGGGCTTAGACTAAGCCAGGACTAGGCAATAGTTCAATTAGAACATTTTTTTTTTTTTTTAATGTGCCTTAGAAAACAATATTACTGGTGTGCATCTGGAGACAAAACAGAGGCACCGATATATTTTAAGATCAGTCAGTGCAAGTTTTTTTCCCCCAGATAAAACAGCTTAGACTTGCACTTTAGCCTGGGACTAGGCTTAAGCCTCGTCTGTGAAACCGGGGGTTTAACTTCAACCCTGAGAAAGATCATACAATTATAGGGTTCACACACAGTTTTATTCTTGCCAAATCCATGAGAGTAGGCTGCATTTGCACAACAGTATCAATTTAGAATCACTACTAATACTAGTCCACTACATAGTTATTAATATTCTGAATTTGCTTTTGTATTTTCAGTCCTCATTTTAATTGTAGTCAAGGTTTTCGTATTTGTTGTGCATGATTTTTATTAGTTGGTTTTTAATATTTAAAATCAAATGCTTTTATTTCAGTTTTAGTTTCCAGTGCATTAAGTTGTGCTTAATGCTGCCTTGGAAATTAGCTGAATAAAATTATTTTTTATATTTTATGCAAATAGTTTGATTTCCTTTCTTCTGTGTGAAAGGAAACAAAGTTGCGCAGCACTTTGTGTATCATGCAAACAGTGGTATTTCTGCTTTTTTATACTATCAGAGGGTGAATTTGCACTGTCATTTAGCTAGTCAGCTTTTTTTTTTTTTTTTGCATTGATCCGAACAGACAAGTCGTATGTGAAAATTTGATAGAATTTTTGTATTTTGTTTAGTTTAGGTAAATGCTTTTTTTGGGAGGGGGGATTGGGGAGGAAGAATATTGCACATTTTCACAGTGCAGTGCACAATGTCAAAAGTCACTCAAATGTGACCCCTTAAGCTTGCATCTAACAAAGTGCATTTAACTAACTTGCCTTACCTCTGTCACCTCAATTGGAATGGGTTCTGCATATGCTTCTGTCATTTCACCCTCTGTTAGGAGACAGTCAGTTTTCAGAAACCAGTCTGTATTGCAGCAGTTTCAGAATGACAGTCACTCGATTGAGCAACATGAAATGAGGTTTTTTTTTTTTTTACCCGTCTCGGGAGGGTGCTCCTCTGCTTCAGACACTTCCACTACAGCTGTCTGCTCCTCTTCCTCCGTGCAAACTCCGTTCTGATGAGACTGCACTCTGTCAAAGTAGCCGCTCTGCAAAACCCGCTCCAACGTCTCATTCAGCGCTTTATCTGAAAGACAAGCATTTACACTCCTATTCAAATGTTTAGGATCAGTAAGATGTGCGTTTTTAAAAGAAATATCGTGCTCACCAATGATGCATTCATTTGATCAAAAATGCATCAAAAACAGCAAGTTAAATATTAGAATTTACAGTGACTTTTCCCATTTTAATATTTTAAATGCAATTTATTCCCGTGTTGCAAAACTGAATTTTCAGCAGCCAGTCTTCAATGTTGCGTAAATGTTTTTTTCCCCTTTGGAAACATGATACTTTTTTAGGACTGTCATAATTTACCCTATATATATATATATAGGGTAAATTAAGTATTGAACACATCACCATTTTCTCACTAAATGTATTTCTAAAATTGCTGTTGACATTAAATTTCACCAGATGTCGATAACAACCCAAGTAATCCATACATACAAAGAAAACAATACAAATAAGTTCAGAAATTAAGTTGTGTGTAATAAAATGGAATGACCCAGGGAAAAAGTACTGAACACGCTTACTGAAATTGATTTAATACTTCGTACAAAAGCCTTTGTTGGTAATGACAGCTTCGATACGCCTCCTGTATGGAGAAACTATTCGTATGCATTGCTCAGGTGTGATTTTGGCCCATTCTTCCACACAGTCTTCAAATATTGAAGGTTCCATGGGCCTCTTCTATGAACTCTGATCTTTAGTTCCTTCCATTAATTTTCTATTGGATTAAAGTCAGCTGATTGGCATTTCATCATCATCCTGGTAGATGGCAACAGATTTTTATCAAAAAAAGTCTCTGTACATTTTTCCATTCATCCTTCCTTAAACTACATGAATTTTTTCCAGTGCTACATCACGATGTTTTGGGGTGATGTGCAGCGCCATTTGACCTCCAAACATGGGGTGTATTATGGCTTCCAAAGAGTACAGTTTTTTGTCTCATCTGACCAGACTATATTCTGCCAGTATTTCATAGACTTGTATAAATGTTGCGCAGCAAACTTTAAACAAGCATTTTCTTTAGCAACAGAGCCTTGCGTGGTGAGCGTGCATACAGGCCACGGTGGTTGAGTGCATTACTTATTTTCTTTGAAACAATTATACATGCTAATTCCAGGTCTTTCTGAAGCTCTCCACAAGTGATCCTTGGCTCTTGGACAACTCTTCTGATAATTCTTTTTACTCCTCTGTCAGAAATCTTGCGAGGAGCACCTGGTCATGGCCGGTTTATGGTGAAATGATGCACTTCCAGATTATGGCCCCAACAGTACTCACTGGAACATTCAAAAGTATAAAAATCCTTCTGTAACTAATGCCATCAATCTTGTTTAACAACAATAGCGTTGCGAAGGTCTTGTGAAAGCTCTTTGCTTTTACCCATCATGAAATGTTTCTTGTGTGACACGTTGGTCATGAGACACCTTTTTATAGGCCATCAGTTGGGACTGAACCAACTAATATTAATTTCCACTGACAAGGGGCAGGATTGTTTTCTAGTTACTGATAGATTTCAGCTGGTGTCTTAGCTTTCCATGCCTTTTTGTACCTCCCTTTCTTCATGTGTTCAATACTTTTTCCCTGTGTCATTCCATTTCATTACACAGAACATAATTTCTGAATTTATTGGTTTTGCTTTCTTTGTATGTATGGATTACTTGGATTGTTACCGACATCTGGTGATAGATACAGATACACATCATTATATTATATATATCTCTTATGTTACACACAGAAAAGCTTAAACTACTGTAGAGGACCATCATACCGCCAGCAAAGCTAGTGCATAGCAAATGGATTTATTTATATGCCATGAGCCACATGATCTGCCAAGGAATACCAGTGAAGAAAAGTGCTAGAGGCTGGAAGCTTTCTAAGGCAGGGCTACTGTAGGTGATAAGATTTGTAATATTTTTACACTAGTTAAAATTAAACAATCCTGTGAATATATTAGCAGTATTTTAAACGCACCTTTTAACTGGCCATTAACATTAAGACTATACGTCTCAAACTTGGGCATACATTAAAATTTGACCTATGGTTTCCCCTGATTGATCAAGTGATCTTTCAAAGTCAGTGTCCTTGGAGAGTTTCCCCAAGCACATAGCTACAGGATCACACTCTGATACAGTAGACATGGATCATGCCACTCCACCCACTGCTGAGTCAGCACATGCATCATGGCTGAATACTGCAGCATGCACCACCTTCGCCCATATCCATGTCTTGCTTTAGTAAAAACTCAAATGATGCTGACCAATGTGTGCAACTTTCTATAAGTCACCAAAAAGGTTTTGTTTTTTTAATTAAAAGTGCATGTGAAAGCTTATTGTTAACCATTTATTCATATAATTATTTGGTTGTTTGGATGGTCATTTATTATTTTTCCACTTTCTGTTAAATTTAAGGTTGTGGAACGGGGTGAGGGGAAAAAAACGCATAATTATGTAATCGTTTGAACTATTTTTTGTCTAAATATGTATGAAAAATTAATTAAAGTGCAAAAAAAAAAAAAAAATGCATGTGAAAGCTTTCAAAACATTACAAGATTTTTCCTGAAAATTCAAATAGAAATCTCCTTGTACCAACATGCACAAAAAAAATATATAATTGGATCACGAGGAAATAATTTCCAGTACAGCTGGATACTTGTTTACATTTAGAAATTAAAGAAAAAGAATGAAAACGGCTGAACAATTTCACCCTTTAAAAACCACAAAAAGCTGACATCACAGAATCATAATAAACATTGCTAATTTCATTTTTAACTTCCTGTGCCTGAATGTTATGAGTTATCGGACCCTAAAAAGAAGATTAAAAAGTCCATTTGACATACATGTTGTTCCTGCTATGGGCTTGTCCTTCCCTTCTAAAAGTTCCCATAAGTGCTGTGATGCTTCTTGATACTGGTCAGTTAACCTGTGAGAGATAAAAGCATCCCATTATAAATATACAATCCAAAAAGTGAAGCAGAGAGAGAGAGACAGAGAGAGAACAGAATTTCACACAAACTGCACTCAATTCATATGGATCTAATGTCTATGAACTTCAAGCATCAAGCTTTTGGAGAGACAGACTTTCAAATGGATGGACAGAAATCCCTCATGTTTCATAAAAAAAACCTTAATTCAATGCAATATAAACTAAAATCCTTTGTGTTTAACAACGTTAGGGTGAGTAATTGACTTTTTTTTGTTGAGTGAAGTAACCCTTTAAGATATATTTTTTTTAAATCTTCCTGGACGCACACTGGCAAATCAACAATTAAAAGTGCAGTAACAGTTACAAAGACGCTGTCAAACTTAACATGCTCTGCCAATGCTGAAACTTCAAGCTGTCTGAAATTTATTCTGTGAGAGATCCAAATACATCTAAAACTCTCAATTCAAAGACAACTGAAGTTACAGTTGAAAGAACACCGATTTTTCTGTTTGTTTACAGAATAGTTTTCATTTGCAAGCAATTTCGAAATGGAGAAAAGTAGTGTGGACTGGTATATCACAGTCGACTTCACCTGATGTTTTGGTCACGTTCAGGCCCCACAAGCTTGTAAAACTCATCCAGGGAAGTAAGGTCACTCTCGGTAAGCAGCGAAGGTCCCCCGGCTCCTTGAAGTAGCTCTTGCCGCACACTTTCATCCCCAAGTCGGTCCAGAAGGAACTGCAGCTCCAGAACCCGTTTCAGCCTTTTCTGTTCCACCTCTTCACGCTGGAGTTGCTCACGACGTGCTGCTTTCTTAACACTCTTCTGGATCTATCCAAAGCAACAGATTGCAGGAGACATTCTCACTTATGTACAAACCTTTCAGTGAATTTCAGTAGTAGATCTACACACATTCACAAAAAAATAAACTGTAGGTCCTCAGGCTATGGAAGAGAGCAAATTAAATTTGCATGTACTCACTTCTTGACCCAATGCCAAAAAGCTCTTGTGCAGTTCCCGTGCAAACTCAAGGTTATGGATTATCTCCTGGTACTTAGACAGGGCTTCCTAGATCGATTTAGAAAAAGGACAGATTTCAGGAATCTGAAACACAAATAACAGGCAACAAAAACTTGGGAGTGTTTACCCACCAGCTGGTCCTGGTTGAGACGTTCCCCTTTGATGTTTCTGTCCTGATAGTCATCAAGCTTGCTCTGCAAGAAGACAAGTGACAAAATAAATAAATACATTTGAAAAATAAATAAGCCGAATAATAAAGTGACAGTACAGTGTAGAAGTCATCTCACAGGTTTATGCATTCATTTCCCCATCTCAAAATCCAGCTGAATTGGTCATCACAAGAACATACGACAGAGATAAAGCATACGATCAGGCCATTCAAAATTACATTTTTACCCCTCAGAAAAGCAAGAATACAAATGAGTGTGCATATAATATCTTTAAAGAAATTCTAGGGTCAGTAAGGTTTTGTGTTTTGAAAGAAGTCAGCCTTCAGCGTCACCTGATCCTTCAGAAACAATTGTAAAAAAACACAAAAAAAAAAACAAAAAAAAAAAACAAGATGTTCTGCTTAATATTTTTTAGAAACAGTTATAAACTCTTCATGATTCTTTTAATAGAAAGTTCAAAATGGCAGCATTTATTTGATATAGATTTTCTTGTAACATTATTCATGTTTTTCAAATGTCACAATTTTATGCATCCAAGACTGACCTGAAAGACAAAAACATTTGAAAAACATTGTACATAACTGCAATTATGAAACTAATTTCCCATTCAGCGTGGATCAAGAGTGAGGACTTTGTTCCAGAAAGCTCCAGCATGTGGTTGAGTTATGTGGAGATTATCCCATTTCAGTTGGTGAGAGATGGGGCAAGTTCACTTTCCACAATGGCATAATGTCAAAACATGACACAACCAATTTTTGTAAGTCACACAAGGCATGATGCCATAAATGTTCTCTAAATAACTTCCTTGAAAGAATGGACAGTCGCTAATCACTTTACAGAAAACAAAAATCATCTCTTTTGTTTTGAAACAACATGAGGCGGGAGTCGATCACAATTATTTTTTTCCCCCAGTGAATTACCCCATTAACGAAATATAACCTTAATTTTCGACACACAATCATTAAGCCAATAAATAAACCAATATAAAAGCAATGTGCTGCACTCTCACCAAGTTAAAAGTCTCTGCTGCGGAGAGGATCCAAAGGCGCTTACCGTGTGTCCTGAGGACACACCTGCCTCTGACACATTTACCTCGGCAAGACAAGCCGGAGACAATCCAAAACATTAACAACTCATTTAAAAGCATTTTTGCACCGACAGTTTCCCCATTTTTAGCATGCTGTACCCGTTTTAGGACGCCATGTTAGCTTTATGTCCATGTGCGTGCGAAACAAACAGTGATCGTAGAAACTGGCAAAAATGTCAAGAAATAACTTTGCGTCATATCGCGGAGTATATAGAGAAGGTTATCAAGTAACTATGTAATACATTTGTCAAGAGAAACGGAATAACGTCAGAAGTTGACCGACTAGCATGTGCTAAAACTACAAACGCTAGCCGGTTAGCATTTGAGGTTGACGGTACAAAGAACAGTTAAAAGGGCACATAACGATAAGCGATTTGCCTTTACATTTAAGATGTTGGTTCATACACCATGACATAAATGCATATAAATAGAGCAATGGTGTCATAAACGTTTAACAGGCCTGGTTAGATTTCCCTTCATTCGATCAAACTTTACGCGCTTTTGACATTAAAATATGAAATATTAAACCCATTTACCAACAAGTCACACCACTGAGATCCAAGGTTGATGTGTGTTTACTTATATAGTCAAAAAAAAAAGCTTCATCAGAAGTATAAAGTAGTATATAAACTTCATCAGAATGTGTGAAATAAATAACGGAGTACAAAAGGCACGAGGTGAGAGGAGAATGAACTCTGAGGATGCGGGACAACAAAAACGCAGTTTATCCACCCATTAGTTATGCTTAAGTTGACATGTTACAGACAGAAACTAGTACCTTTTTTTTCTCCATATTGCGCACTTTCTTTTCAAGAACCACCAGCACCTGCTTCAGGGCCTCTGACTGGGTTCCAGTCAGCTGGTTGCTGGCTGTGATTTGGTTCATTGATCCGGGAGCAGATCCCAAGTCTGGACTGGCAGACTTCATAGTCCTGGTGCCATTTGTTGCCGAGGGCATCTAATCAAGGATAAAGAATAAGGTTTAATATCAGAATAGAAAAAAAAAAAAAAAAAAAAAAAAAAAAAATTAAAAATGAAGGAATAAAATACTAAAATGCAGAAAACTGCATTGAATAGCAGTGATATGATCATAAATTGAAGCGGAACACGATGCAAGTTGCTGTGGTCGATGATGGTTTCATTTTCGATCATATCACTATCACCTTTCAATCAGAACCAAATCTTTCAGTCATGATTCCAAGATATTAATCATACATGTTCAAATAATTAAGTAATCAAATAATTCTATTACATAACGAAATTATACAGACGAGATTTTGTCTGATAATAGCAAGTTCTCAGCTGGAGGCGACAGGTAAGTATTATGAATAAAATCCTATCCAAGTCTATGTTTTTTAATAACTCAAACTCTAAAAAATTATAAAGATATTTCACAAACGCTAGAAGTAGACTGCAAAATTCCAAAACACTGTCATAGCAACCCATTGTCCGCATATTAGACTGAAACTGGGTCCAAATCATCACAAGATCCAGACTGTACAACGTTCACGTCTGTGATTTGGATTCAAATATGTGCTCACCTTTATGCGCAATATATCCACAAGGGAGAAAAGTAATCGTCTGGAGGCAAATAAGCCGAAGCGTTGATTGTGTTGCTTTTATTTTATTTTCCAATTTACTATGGGATCCGCCCCGCCGGCCTCACCGACAACTGAGAGCGAGTGAAAGGCGAGGAAAAGGTTTATAATGAGGAAAGGCCCCGTTTAAAGTCGACCAGGATTATGCCTGTGGTTTACTGACGTTTATATGCCGGTTATTATTACGTTTACTTCTTGTCCGATCAATATACAACTAAAAAATAAAGATAATTTATGAAACGCATAGGAAAGAGTCACGAGGATGGCAGAAATTACTAAGATTTTATTCCGTTGCAAAGCAGGCATACAATGACTCCTTCATTTGGATTTGTCACTGAGCGCGTGCGAAAATGAACAGGCTGACTTTATATAAACATGAAGATAAAGGGAAATAAACAAAGGATTAAAAATGAAATGTGAGATTTAGTATTTTGTTTAGGGACTGTGCTTTATTTAATTTTTTTCGCCGATAAGGTTTTCTTTTTTCAATATCATGCCAAATGACGATTATATCATGCTAAACTACCCCTTCCCCGATTCAGCAATTCTTAACTTTCTTATTAGTATTGTTTATTTTTCTGCTAAATATAAGGTATCTAGTTTTAAACGACCAAAAATGTCATTACAACGTTACATCGTCGGATTTAATGTAGTTATTTGATCAAACTATGGTCCAGCAGATGGCACCAGACAGATGGAAGTGCATGCAGTCAGCCCGAACTTCCTTTCCACCCGCCTTCTTAAAAGAGGAATAATAATAGAAGAAGAAAAAAACCTGCAAAAATAAAATATGCACAAGCAAAAATGAATAAGTTCATGCAATAAATGAGAACAAAATTTGCTAATAAATATTTAATCATTCACATTTTCTAGTTTATTTGTATTAGGTTGAGTACATTATGTAATAGCATTTTAAGGCTATTTATTTGTGCAAAATAAATTCTATATAAATTCTCCTGTTCTTTTCAAGCTTATGAAGCATTTATCCCTTACAAGTGCTATTTATATTGCAAAAGTATTTTCAATATAAAAATAAAGCTTCTTTTTGCTTTCTCCTTTCTGTAACTCATAACTATAAACTCATAACTCATAAACTATTCAAAAGCCATGCGAATGCAGTTGCATGAGGTTTTGTTTGGCAAATACAGGAAGCAGTTAACATGGTTGCTCTGCTCTTTGATAGCACTGTTCTATTGAAAGGGTGTTTTCTTTCAGGAATAATACTGATTAGAGGACGATCTCATGGGAGAGTGAAGCTCTCTTTCAACGAGTGACTCATTTCCGCTTTCTATTGTGTTTAGTAACAGCAGCAGCAGCAGTGGTCCTCAACTTAAACATTTTAAAGTCCATTAATATACCAGTGTCACAAACAAATAGGCTTCTACTTTAATCACTGGTCACTTGAAGTTTACAATCAACAAATCACAAACTTGTAGTCACAAATATGTTTTTTACTTAGTCCAAATAATGGTGTTCGCCAACAATAGTTAAAGCTGAGATTAGGCAGGAAGCATAGCCCGGCTATTGCTGTTTCAGAGTATATGCTATCAGAGAGTCAACAACACATCCAGGCTCTCTCCTTACAGGAAATACGCCTTAGCCTGTGATGGATCTCTTCTCCAGTATGCTAAAGGCAGCCTGAGCTGTAATTAAAACAGAGCATGTCAAACACATCCAGTTTTTTTGTTGTTGAGACGAGACATGTTTCATTGCAAATGATCAGTCATTCCAATGGCATTTCCTATTAGGGCTGGGCTTTCAATAAATCATAGCCTACTCTTGCAGAGCCAACATAAAAAGGGACTGATCGCCCTTAAATTATTCAGATTTCTGGTTAAATCTGTATGCAGTTAGTATGTACACTAAACATGTACTTTATGCAACAACCATTTACTATAAACTTTTGCATTCGTTCTGATATGAATGTTACAGTTAAACTGTTGACAGTAACCACTGACTTCCATAGTATTTCCCCCCCATACTATGGAGATATTGGCTACCTACTAACATTCTTTAAAATATCGGTAACAATTTACTTTATGTTTAATGCATTATAAAAGTAGTTTTAATGCATTTGATTATTCCTTGTAATGCACCTTATAATGTATTGTACAATCTCATGAATAATTGTAACACAGTTAATACATTATAACATTTATCAATTCATTGTTATGCATTTTAAATCCGCTTATAATTATTTCCGATATGATATAATGTATTACAACGCACATTATGAATAATTATAATGCATTATACCATTCAATAGCCCTTTATAATGTGTTATACATAAAGATTTTAAGTACAGTATTACCAAAATATCTTCTTTTGTGAAACACACACAGGTTTGGAACAACACGAGGATGAGTAAATGATGACAGAATTTGCATTTTGGGTGAACTACTCCTTTTGACCTTTGACCTTTATCCCTGTAACATTCAACCATTAATCAAATTACTGCAACAGGTGTACAGTAAAACATGTTTTATGAGTTATTCCTTTTTTAAATGCTGAGTAAAATAATTTTTTACACTATTATGCTATTTTGATGTCAGTGAAAAATACATTTAGGCCATTAGATTTCATGCCAAAAAACATACACTTTGGGGCAAATTGGCTGATATGAAAAACAAACATAATTTTTTTTTTTTTTTTTTAATTATTGCTTTTTGTTAACTCTTTGGATTTTGGATAGAACAGTTTAGCTTGTGTTAAATTTATTTCAGTTTCTACAGAAACTACTGAAGTCCATTTCTTAGACAAAGAATATTTTTACTTTGAACAATATTTTGTCTTGCTGTGGCTCTCAGTTTTTCATTCAATGTTTTTTTTTTCACAAAATAAATATTGCATACAGTGGTGTGAAAAAAGTGTTGGCCTCCTTCCTGATTTTTTATTTTTTTTTGCATGTTTGTCACACTTTAATCTTTCAGATCAAACAAATTTAAATATTAATGAAAGATAACACAACATGGAGTTTTTAGTTTTTTATTATGAAGGGAAAACAAAATCCAAACCCACATGGCCCTGTGTGAAAAAGTGCTTGCCCCCTAAACCTAATAACTGGTTGGGCCACCCTTAGCAGCAACAACTGCAATCAAGCGTTTGTGATAACTTGCAGTGAGTCTGTTACAGCGCTGTGGAGGAATTTTGGCCCACTCTTCTTTGCAGGATTGTTTTAATTCAGCCACTTTGGAGGGTTTTCAAGGATGAACCGCCTTTTTAAGGTCATGCCACAGCATCTCAATAGGATTCAGGTCAGGACTTTGACTTGGCCACTCCAAAGTCTTCATTTTGTTTTTCTTGAGACATTCAGAGGTGGACTTGCTGGTGTGTTTGGATCATTGTCCTGCTGCAGAACCCAAGTGCACTTGAGCTTGAGGTCACAAACTGACGGCCGGACATTCTCCTTCAGGATTTTCTGACAGAGAGCAGAATTCATGGTTCCATCAATTATGGCCATTCATCCTGTTTTGGTTTTATGCCAGATGTAATGAGACACACACCTTTCAAAAAGTTAACTTTTTTTTTTGCATCAGTCCGCCAGAATATTTGCCCAAAAGTCTTGGGGATAATCAAGATATTTTTTGGCAAATGTGAGACGAGCATTTGTGTTCTTTTTGGTCAGCAATGGCTTTTGCCTTGGAACTCTCCCATGGATGCTGTTTTTGCCCGGTCTCTTTCTTATTGTTGAATCATGAACACTGACCTTAATTGAGGCAAGTGAGGCCTGCAGTTCTTTAGATGTTGTTCTGGGTTCTTTTATGGCCTCCTGGATGAGTCGTCTTTGTGCTCTTGGAGTAATTTTGGTAGGCCGGCCACTCCTGGGAAGGTTCACCACTGTTCCAAGTTTTCTCCATTTGTGGATAATGGCTCTGACCGTGGTTTGCTGGAGTCCCAAAGCCTTATAAATGGCCTTATAACCCTTTCCAGACTGATATTTGTCAACTATTTTGTTTCTCATCTGTTTATGAATTTCTTAAGATCGCGTAATGATGCTCTTTAAGCATGCTTCACTTTGTCAGACAGATTCTATTTAAGTGATTTCTTGATTCAACAGGTCTGGCAGTAATCAGGCCTGGGTTTGGCTGGTGAAATTTAACTCCGCTTTCTAAAATAATGTGGTTAATCACAGTTCTTTCATGATTTAATAGGAGGGGGCAATTAATTTTTTCACATAGGGCTAGGTAGATTTGGACAGCTTTTTTCCCTTAATAAATGAAATCCTCATTTAAAAACTGCATTTTGTATTTACTTGCATTATCTTTGTGTAATATTAAAATTTGTTTGATGATCTGAATCTTTTAAGTGTGACAAATATGCAAAAAATTAAAAAATCAGGAACGGGGCCAACACTTTTTCACACCACTGTACATGAAACACAGCAATAAATACTTAATAACTTTTCTACCATACAGAGATGTCGCAAGCCATGTTGATATGTTTACTACATCCCTAACCATTTATCATTCATGAAGGAAGCCCAGCCTGAGTTAAGAAAGCTTTTCCTGCCAAGTAGATGAGTTGACAGTCAGTGGTTTCCGAAGCACTGTCTCAAAAGCCCTTCTCGTATCAAGGGGGGGCCATCTGGAGTTATCCAACCAATCAGAGTCCAGCAGGGTGATCAAGTGAAACGAGTAGGAAGTCAGCATGGCTCATACCACCCCCTGCCAAGGTTCATCTGTGCTTATTTCCTGTACATCCTCTGGGTGGACGCCTTATGCACACAATTTAACAGCTATTAAAAAACAAACTGTTGAAGCAAACAAGTAAATGTTTTAGTTATGTTATCATCTACATTCTTGGAAAATCAGTTTTGCTAAAGATTGTACATTATAATTGCATATATAAATAAGAACTCACACACACTTAAGATTTTTGAATGTTTTTGAAAAAAGTCTTGTGCTCACCAAGGTTGCATTTTTTTTCTTCAAAAAATACAGTATGTTGTTTCTAAAATATTGTGAAATATTACTACAATTTTTTTAAATGTAATTTACTTCTGTGATGGCAACGCTGAATTTTCTTCAGTGTCACATCCTCAAGAAATCATTATAATTCCTATTTCGGTTCTCAGTTATCAATTATTATTGGTGTTCAAATATAAATAATGGTTCTTAATATTATCAATGTTGAAAACAATTTTTGCTGCTAAATATTTTTGAGGAAACTGATCACTTTTTTTTTTTTTTAATTTGGGATTATTTGATAAATAGAAAGGTGGTATCCCCAATGTAGGGCATTTATTTGAAACAGAAACCTTCTGTAACATTATAAATGTCTTAACTGTCACATTTGACCAATTTGATACATCCTCGCTAAATAAAATTGATATATTTTTTCTGGCATTCATTTTAAAATATTTTGAATAGTTGTGCATCATGGTTTTTGTAAAAATATTTATATGGGATTTTAAACATTTTGCTAATTAAACGTAATAAAAAAAATATATAATAATTATCCCTATATTATCTCAACTGAACTTTACATTTATTAGGATGAAATGTAGTTTTTTGGGTCAGAATAGTAAAATTATAGCTTATCATTGACCTCGCAGGGTTAGGGCCAGATTAGCACAGCCAACATTTGGCTGAGATGCTGCCACTGAAGACCCCTAAGCGCTGATGATGTTTGGGACCCATTCAGTGTTGTGCAGAGTGTTTTATCTCCTGGCCCAGTACTGCTGCTGACACTACCCGAGCTGCTCTGGCAGGAGATAAGAGGAGTTTTCCCCAACGACATCAAGCCGAGATTAGAGTGAGGAGATAGATCAGGAGAAAACGGTTCAAAAGAGCCATTTGCTGTTTGCTGCATTGCAATTACAGATGAATGTGTTTTTATATAAACATTGTGAATTAGAGAACAGGTTTTTGATCTTCTAGATGACACAGACTCCCATGATTATCCATGATTATGCGAGGGACCCCCATCATAAAATATTAAAGATTTTAAAATTATTTTTCATTCATTTTTTTTGTATGAAGGCCCAATTTAGACTGTAAAAATTAAATATTATAAATATGTGACTCTGGACCACAAAACCAGTCATAAGTAGCATGGGTATATTTGTAGCAGTATAGTCATTTTTATGCCAAAAATCATTAAGTATTAAGTAAAGATCATGTTCCATGAAGATATTTTTATAAATTTCCTACCATAAATATATCAAAACTTAACTTTTGATTAGTAATATACATTGCTTCATTTGGACAACTTCAAAGACAATTTTCTCAATATTTAGATTTCTTGCATCCTCAGATTCCAGATTTTCAAATAGTTGTAGCTCGGCCAAATATTGTCCTATATAATGTATAAATGTATAAATCTCAAATTAAAAAAAAAAAAAGACTGTTTTTGTGGTCCAGGGTTACATATGTGTTAAATAATATTTGGAAAATATTTAGGTTACATAAGTTTTTTTGTTGTTGTTTGTTTTTGTTACAGGGCTGACGAGAAGTGAGACGTGCGGATCCATATGCAAGCTTTTATTGACAAGAGACGTGGTTTTAACAGGCAGGGTTGAACATAGGCAGACAAGTATAACATAGGCAATGCAAAGAGTTATCTGAAACGGGCGTGGGTCAGGCGACAGCGAACAGTATCAAAAGGGGCTAGACAAGAGAGGTAATCCAAAACGTAAGCAAAAGTCCAGGCAGGGGAAAACACAATCCGAAACAGGCAAGACTAGGGAAACTAACAGGGCTCTGTAGGGCAGGGATAATGCGTACAATACTCGGCAGTGAGGTAGAGAAAGTCCAAGGCTTATAAAGCGTGTCTAATGGGTTTCAGCTGTAATCAGTGCAATGTGTAATCTGTGACAGCTATGTGATCTGTACGATGGATGATGGGAAATGTAGTAGATGGTGAAGTGCAACAGTAATGTGATCAGTGCAATGAATACTGTGGCGAGTGAGTGACCTGTTTACAGACCAGATTCGTGACAGAGACCCCCCCCCCCCCCCCCAAAAAAAACGGCTTCCAGACACTCCACATGGTCTATAATCCAGGAGGGAGGTGAAGCGGAGGCGGAACAGGGGGAGGGATGGAGGGCCAGGTCCCTGTGGAAGCGGAGTGGTCTGGGACCGAGGTAGAGCCGGCAGAGCAGGAAACCTGGGCGGAGCCGGTGGGACTGGAGTCCACTAGGAAGGAGCCGACGGACCTGGTGCCCACCAGGGTGGAGCAGACAAGACCGGAGCCCACCAGGGCGCAGCAGATGAAACCGGAGCCCACCCGGGCGGAGCAGAAGACCACCAGAGCCAGACAGCAGAACACCACGGCGGAGCAGACGGAACAGGTGGAGCAGAAGACCACCAGAGCGGAGCAGACGGACCTGAAGACCACCACGGCGGAGCAGATAGAGCAGGAGCATACCATGACGGATCAGGAACCCACAGCAGAGACTGGGACCTAAGGGAAACTGAGACACAAGGAGGAGACAGAACATGCACAGACACAAGGACTGAGGTAGGGTACATGGGAAGTCTGTTAACGTTTTCCCTGGTGGCAACTGAGCAGGCAGGTAGTTCACAACCAGCCACCATGGCTGGTTCAGAACGGGGCAAATGTTCAAAGATGGCCTCCTCGGACGTTTCAAAGCAGGGCCAATGTTCAAAAGCGGCCTCCGTGGCCGTGACAGGACAACACGAGAGTTCAGGGGCAGCCCCTCTGACTGTGACAGGCCATGCAGAGAATTCACAGGTGGTATCCATAGCCGTGACAGGGTAGGGCGAGAGTTCATTGACGGCCTCCATAGCCGTGACATGACAGGGCAAAAGTTCACAGATGGCCTTCTTGGCCGTGACAGGGCAGGACAAGGATTCATAGACAGATACCACTGACACCTCTGGAGGTTCTGCAGCAGATGCTGCCACCTCTGGAGGTTCTACAGCAGTACCATCAGGAAACAGGGCGAGCTCAGCCACGGCTCCTCCGACCGCTACATGACAGGCTGTAAGTGTATTGTTGGGCACAACCACTTTGCAGGGAACTGAAGCAAGCACCGCTGCTTCGTAAGGTTCTGTATCATGCGCCACCACCTCTGGAGAGACTGCAGTGGCCTCCACTGCTTCGGGGATCACAGTAGTGGGCGCCACTACCTCAGGAGGTTCTGCAGCCTCAGCCGCCACCTCTGGAGAGGTCATAGTGGACGCGGCTACCTCGAGCAGTTCTGTGGTGGCATACGCAGCCCAAACGCAACATAAAGCGATCACCAACATGGGAAGTGCTGCAGACAGGGGACTCAGTTCAGGGACAGAAGGGCTAGGGTGAATGAGTTTGGGGATACCAGCTGCGAGTGCAGACACCAGCGGTGCATCCCTCACACTAGATACCAGACTAGGATTACGAGGAACTGACCTTGAATATCTTTATATATTTTGTGAACGGGCTCCGCTGTCACCGCCATTTTGTGAGCGTGCTCCTGCACGGTTGCGATCATACAATTGAGTGCAGTGTCGCGTTCCTCCGCGACACCCACAGTGAACGATGAACCAACAGTAAATAGAGCATAGTCCATAAAATCACTTAAAGAATTCATGAATTATTCGCGATTTGAGCGGCTGGTTAATGCCCTCGCAAAAGAAGTCTATGAGTACACAGTCCGGCAGATCAGAAAAATAGGCTACATCTAAATACTCTTGTATATAATCCTCGAGCGATCGCACTCCCTGCTCGAGGGTTAATAACAGTCTTGCAGTGTCCATACCTGGCCAATATCCACATGAAAAGCCGCTGGATCCTTGTGCGGCCGAGTATTCTGTTACAGGGCTGACGAGAAGTGAGACGTGCAAATCCATATGCAAGCTTTTATTGACAAGAGACGTGGTTTTAACAGGCAGGGTTGAACATAGGCAGACAGGTATAACATAGGCAATGCAAAGAGTTATCTGAAACGGGCGTGGGTCAGGCGACAACGAACAGTATCAAAAGGGGCTAGACAAGAGAGGTAATCCAAAAGGTAAGCAAAAGTCCAGGCAGGGGAAAACACAATCCGAAACAGGCAAGACTAGGGAAACTAACAGGGCTCTGTAGGACAGCGATAATGCGTACAATACTCGGCAGTGAGGTAGAGAAAGTCCAAGGCTTATAAAGTGTGTCTAATGGGTTTCAGCTGTAATCAGTGCAATGTGTAATCTGTACGATGGATGATGGGAAATGTAGTAGATGGTGAAGTGCAACAGTAATGTGATCAATGCAATGAATACTGTGGTGAGTGAGTGACCTCTGGTGGTGAGTGAATGGAAGTTTACAGACCAGATTCGTGACAGTTTTAATCTAATTTAATTTATTTATTTATTTATTATCTTTTATAATTCATTCATTCATAATCTATTTTGTTATTATTTATTTCATACATTTATTTAACTTTATTTTATTTTTATAAAATGTTTATTTTAATCACATTTTATTTGTTTGGTTTAATTTTATTTTTTATTGGTTATTTATTTAAAACAAATAAATAAATAACACTGTTTTTCTCTAAACTTTACAGACCCCCAGCACTCTCGTGTGGCCCCCAGTTTGAAACCCCTGTATTGGGGTATTTTTGAAAGGCAGTTGTTGTATAGGGGCTCATACTCAGAATCTTTTGAAGGTTTACATCACTATTGCCTAGGACAAAAACATTTTTTAACAGTCTAAATTTAATCAAATATATAAAATAAATGATAGAATTTGTTATAAAATCATATAAGAAATTAATAATAGGGCCTACATTATATAAATTATAGAATTTATTATAAAAATTAGAATACTACTTAGTTTACATCTGACTTACATAATTACTGAAGGGCTGCCTATACCACCCTTAGGAGCCCAGGTCCCCCTTGCAATGTTGCAGCTTTGTCCTTGGATTTTCCCAGTGTTTTCATAAACATTAACGCACTGTTAATTATATGTGTTTGCAGCTTTTTCCTCAATCTCTTTCATGTTCAGATGACAGGTATGTGATAAGGAGCCTGTCTGTTTGAGCTCGTGACCTCTCCAGTCACGAGCCGACGGCTTTATAATTGACTGGTGACTAGCGGCATGCTGGAGCGCTATTTCCTCTCATTGTCGAGCGGTCGTGAGCAGGAAGTCGGAAAAGAAAGCAGAAACTGAGGGGGCAGGGCCATTTAAAAATACCTGCTGCCCTACAATAACGGGACCACAGACAGCAGCCCAACGGGACAGTGCTGTGGAGACTTGCAGCACAAAATGCAGCACAGAGGACAAACCACGCTTGACGCAAACGCAGTTGCGCTGGAGTAATCAAACAGCGCGGCTGGGGGACATCTGCCTGTCACCACGTATCACTCAGAAACATAGGCTAGGATGAGGATTGAATGCGTGGAGACAGAAATCTAATGCAAAGAAGCTGCGTTGCATGCACTTGGGATTTAGCGTGCATAATGCGTACTATAGGTTGTAGATCTTTAGTGCACTAAGAACACAGCAAAGCAGGTGCATCTCTGAAGACAGTTCATTGAGCAGGACGTTGATGGTCTTTCAGCACCGCAGACGGCGAGTCTGGGACATATTTGACTGGAAGTGCGCATATCAAATGTGCTACTGAATTATCCCTGAACAATATTTAATATGGCATCTACAATTGAACGGAAAACACTGGAAACGAATGAGTAAGTAAGACATCTATATATTGTTTGGGTTTCCATTTGTTTATGATTTTTGTTTGAAGGATAGACAAGTAGGCTACAGCCGTAGTGCGATAGCCTGTATTATGTAGCCTATTGGTTTAACAGCGTTTGCGCTTAGTTTAATCGATAGATAAGTCACAGTGCAATTTTGCCAATATTAGTCACATTTGGACTAATTTAAAGTCGCATTAACTAGTATGATCGCGTTTTCACGAGTTAAGCGCGTGAAGGATACTATTTACGCAGTAATAATCCAATGAAACGCTACATTTTCAAAAAAATAAAATTAAAAAAATGCAAAAATATCAAGTTAAGTTAGGCTATGTTTTATTCCTAGCTCCACCTATCAGTTAGCTGATATAGGAAACGTTTTAGGAAAAACTTGGTAAGACTTGGCACACTTCCTAAAGAAAGTTGCAATAAAGTAACATAATTTTGTATATTATTACCTATTTTTATTGGGGGTAAAGGAATGATGTTCCAAGCAAAATGGGGACACTGACATGTACATAGGCTATTATGATGATTTAAATTACTAATAATCTTAATAACAGGTCACGTTCATAATAGACCCTTTAAATAGCCTATTATATGTACCAAATATGGCAATTCTATCGTGAGATGTTTTACATGCTTCCTTTATTGAAGTTTTGACACAGACATTATTCAGAGTGGATTAAACAGCTCTGGTCATGTGACTATGTAAAAAATGTGAATTTAAAACACTCTGCACTTTTGCTTATACGTAACAACGCTGTATAAAATAATAATAATAATAAAAATGGTCACAAATATTAACCAGTGGGAATAAATGGGCTAATTTGAGTATGTGTGCAATGACCCAAAGCGCCTCATTTGCCTACTGCACTTAACATTTTCTCCCTTGGGATTACGTGGCAGTAGTTAGGCTACAGCTTAAGCAAACATTTATTTATAAATCAAATGTAGGTACATCTAGAAAAAAGAAGTAGCGCATCTAATTGCCAATTTTATCAGTATGGAACACACGTAACCGATAAAGTCTTACGCTAGTGTTTTCAATAGAATACGCACTGGTGCCATCTGGTGTTTGTATGTGTGTATCGCATGTTTGAATGTAAACGTTAATCCGCAGGGAACCCGTCGACGAGGTGCTTCAGATGCCGCCGTCGCTGCTGACCTGTGGCGGCTGTCAGCAGAGCATCGGGGACCGCTTCTTCCTCAAGGCCATCGAGCAGTACTGGCACGAGGACTGCCTGAGCTGTGACCTCTGCGGCTGCCGCTTAGGGGAGGTGGGCCGCAGGCTTTACTACAAACTTGGCAGGAAGCTGTGCAGGAGAGACTACCTCAGGTAAAGCTGGCAGGCCTGGATTGAACTTTTCATTCTTTATTAACCCTGTGAAGTTTGACATATGTAACAATAATCTTTAAAAAAAAGAAATGGAACCGTTTATAAACCCATATATAAATATGTAATTTAGTGCAGATGCTGATATTCATATGGCCAAAATGAAGAAATTCTGATAGCTTTTCATGTAAATCAATGAGATCTTTATAAGAGTATAGCAGATTTCTTACATTAAATGCAAACAATTTAATTGTGGCAGGAAAATATAATACAGTGGTATACAGTGATGACTTAGGTATTGATATTCAGATTTGTGACCCTAGACCACATAACCAGTCATAAGGGTTAATCATATGAAATCTGAATAAACAAGCTATCCATTGATGTATGGTTTGTTAGGATCAGACAATATTTGGCCGAGATACGACTATTTGAAAGTCTGGAATCTGAGGGTGCAAAAAAATCTAAATATTTAGAAAATCGTCTTTAAAGGTGTACAAATGAAGTCCTTAGCAATGCATATTACTAATCAAAAATGAAGTTATGAAATTTACAAAAAGTCTTCATGGAACACGATCTTTACTTAATATCCTAATGATTTATGGCATAAAAGAAAAATCTATAATTTTGACCCATACAATGTATTGTTGGCTATTGCTACAAATATACCCCAGCGACTTAAGACTGGTTTTGTGGTCCAGGGTCACATTTTAACATGATTTTTCTAAAAAAAAAAAAAAAGAATGAATAGATAAACAAGTACACCTAAGTTGCTTCATTTGAGTAAGGGTTCAACCTGAAATATTATTAACAAAAAATTTACTCTTATGTTTACTTTATAAAAAATATCTTTATAAAGACATCACAGCAAAAAGACAAGATTACCACGACCTGAAGGAGAGGCATTTTTAGAATGATAATAAAAAAAAGGCCTTTTACTTGCTAAAAAGTCATGAAGTAGCCAAGTTTTGTTCATAATTTAGAGGTCTTAGAAATGTATCAAATATGATACAGTAGGCTTTATAGGGTTAAAGTGCATTATTGGCAAATCATAATTTATAAGTAAATGAACAAACATGTATTGCATGTATATGTCTGTATTGCCTCAAATTAAAACGAATATTCTTGTGCTTTTGCACATTACTATAAAATCAGATATTAAAATCAGGGGGTTGTCTATCAAAACCTTCTTTCGGGTGCAAATATATTTATGTTTCCTTTTCTGCAGACTGTTTGGTCAGGACGGGCTCTGCGCTTCCTGTGAAAAGAGGATCCGGGCTTTTGAAATGACCATGCGTGTCCGTGACAAAGTCTATCACCTCGAGTGCTTCAAATGCGCTGCCTGTCAGAAACACTTCTGCGTTGGAGACCGCTACCTGCTCATCAATTCGGACATTGTGTGTGAGCAGGATATTTTTGAGTGGACCAAAATTAATGGCAGCATAGTATAGTGTTCTGCTAAAGTCCTAAGCGAAACGTAACATCCTGTCAACATTTGCAACAAACCCTTTACTAAAAAAGAATAATTATCTTTCTGGCTCCAGGAGCCACCGCCATGGACATGCTATAAACTTTCATCTCATATATTTGAGAAAAATTGCCACCAGCAACATACACTTGATTTTCTATTGGTGTATTTTAATAACAGCGTAAATACAGTTTGTAATGCATTGCAATAAAAGCAGATTCCCTTTGCTACTTTCACAGAAAGATAGATTGGTCTATAGTGTTATTTGTTTTGAAGTAACACAATTGCCATAAAATGTGAAAACGTCTTTTTTAGAGCCTGAATAAAGAAAATTACTTGTATACTCTGGGTTTTCTTCCTTACATGAGAAAGACTCACCAGTAACAACATATTATAAGAATATAAATTGCTTATAACAAATGCAGTTGTAAGAATTCTGAGATGGACAACACACACACACACACACACACACACACACACAGTGTATTAACATATAGACATATGTTTCTTCATTCCACTGAGAGAAAATGTGGGAAAATGCCTTTCTCACAAATGCATCAGTTCCTTTCCATCGCCTTCCTTCCCCTCACCCATCCTTCCCTTCACTCAGCTCGCTCAGAATGGTCAATAGTAGAATATAATGGTCTGCATGAATGCACGTGATATTTACAGTCATGTGTTTGGTATCATTTGAATTGTCTCAGGGCGTCTGGTACAATGGTCTCATTCTTACAAGAAGTGAACTAAAAGGTAATACAAATCCTAAGAGTTTAGAGATGTTTTGCACACTGCAGAGGGCGAGTAAGTTCCCAGTGCCTTTCATGCAAATTACCTTCTGTCCCAAAAGGTGATAACTCTAATTGATCAATGCAAATTCCAATTGTTAGTCTCTGTCTCCATTTCGGGGGATGTTTATCTTGGTCAGAGTACTTAAGGAAATCTTGCAAGAAGATCAAGGCATTCTGTAGCTGGAATGAGCCCATAGGAAGAAGCGTGTTCACACACTTCATACTATGTATTTTTCTCAAGTCAGGTATGCATGGTAGGCTTAGATTTATCTTTTTAAAATTAGAATTTGATGTTTTGTATTGATATGATTTGATATCTTTGAATTGGCTACTTAATTGACATAATACATATTTACCTGACTGATAATAAATTGTTGCGTATGTCTCTGTAATTATTTTCTTAAGTAGATTAAGCGAAGGCGTATGTAACCGCAAACACATGATCAGTGTCACATGATCTTTCAGAAATCATGCCGATTTAGTGCTCAAGAAACATTTCTTTATTCTTATTTTATGCTGCTTAGTATTTTTGTGGAAACCATTATAGCCTACTTTTTTATTGATTCTTTGATTAATATAATGTTCAGTAGAACAGTATTTTAACTGATTAACTGATTTTTTTGTAATGATGTAAAAGTCTACTGTCACTTTTGATCAATGTAATGCATTTGATTAATTTTCTTAAAAATCTTAAAGAACCCGAACTTTTTAACCATAATCTATATCAAAATCAGACTAGGTGTAGTATGTTATTTCATGTAATTTTGGACATTTCTAGGAAAATGCTTAGGTTATGCAGCTCAATAATGTATGCCAATGTATTGTCCTTTATATTCATACCCTTCTGGGGTTCACAGAGTTCAGGAGACCTGCGTGAGGGGGAAAGCCCTGTCATGGCAAAGGAACACATCTGAAAGCCACAGGTTCTAAACAGAGTTAGAATGCTATTATGTGTTTTCCATCCCACTGCCCAGCTTTGAAGGAGTTTTGGTTCTGAGCTTTACCAGAAGCCAGTGTTGAGACAGAAGTGAATGCTGCCCTTCTCTAACCTGGCTTGGATGGACTGACTGATTCACTTAGACACAGTCGCAGACATTTTTGTTAGTTGTACCACCTTTGCTGGCTGCCTCCAGTAATTCATGATTCAAAACAGGCCACCATGCCACGAGGGGAAATTGTGAGGGAAACTTTGTGAAAAGTTGTTGTTCGCGGAGCTCTTGATCATTGGCATTGGTGTTCTCGCTCTAAACAGAGGGGGGCGCCAAATATCCGAACAAATGGTCATTAACAACAACAACAACAAAAAGGAAAACGTGTGTTCCCTATCTGTCGGTCACTACGAGTTATGTCGTGACGACATAGGGGATTTACTTGGGAGCCCCAATCATCTCTGACTTAAGAGAAAACGCCAATGAACATTGGCTAGTGGATTTTGCATACCTGCGCCACTCCCCGTGCACACGGGTATAAATAGGCGGCAGGTGCATCCACTCATTAGATTTTTGCTTCGGAGCCGAGTGGATGAACGTTTGATCTCCACAAAGAGCCATTCATCATCTGTCTGGAAGCTGTTCTGGTTGGCGTTATGGTGCGAACAGCGGTGTCCCTGTCTGCAGCGATTCCCCTGGGCACTTCAACTAAAAGAGCAGATTTCCTAAAAGAGCAAATTACGGTCGGTTCGCGTCTTTTTAAAGACGCCGTTCCGGCCGTGTCCTCTTGGTTGCGGTCGTTTCCTATCCTCAGTCCACGGCCACGATCGTTGTCTTCAGTGTCTGGGCATCCAGCGCGCTGAAGCTGCGTTCGTGGATGGTTTATGCGTTCGCTCTGAGCGTGTAACCATGGCAGCGCTGCGATCGCGCCTCTCTCTCCTCACGGGGATGGGAGGGGCTCCCTCTGTTACTACCCGCGCTGGTTTCTCTGCCACGAGCAGAGAACCATCGGCTAGTACTCTGGGCGATCCGAGGGTTACAGTGAGAGACTTTCCGCCGGGCCAGTCCCCACGGACCTCTCACTCCTCCCGCAGCAGCTGTTCTGTGCGGCTCCCCGGTGATTCTGCTGTGCCGTCTCACGGCGTGCCCAGCGTTTCATTCGGTGCGCCGATAGAGGATCAGATGTCGATCGCAGCATCGGGGGATGGGCAATCGTCCTCTGAGGATGAAGATTCGGCGGGGCTGCCTCCCTCGGGAGTCGCGGCCGCCGCCGAATCGGATCCAGAGTTGACGGCCGTGCTTTCCCGGGCCGCCGCGAGCGTCGGGCTGGAGGCGTGCACACCTCCTTGTCCTGAGCCCTCGCAGCGAGATGATTGGTTCCTCGGCACGGGCTGTGGCTCGCGACCACGCCCTGCCCCGGTTCCTTTCTTCCCGGATGTGCATGGGGAGCTGACGAAGTCGTGGATGGCCCCTTTTTATGGCCAGAAGCGGCTCGTCTGCCTCCCCCATCCTCGCTACCCTCGACGGCGGAGCAGCTAGGGGGTACGTTGACATTTCCCAGGTGGAGAGTGTGTTTGCGGTGCACTTGTGCCCGCAAAGCGCCACCACTTGGAGAAATCGTCTCGTCTCCCGTCCAAAGCCTGTAGGCTGACGGCCGCCCGCGGTCAAAGCTTACAGTGCTGCGGGCCAAGCTGCTTCTGCCCTGCATGCCATGGCTATCCTGCGAGTACACCAGCCAAGGCATTAAAATGCACGAGGGTGGTACCAACCCGAGGTTGATGCAGGAACTGTGCTCGGTGACTGACTATGCCCTACGGGCGATGGAAGTCACAGCGCAGTCCCTCGGGAAGGCGATGTCCACACTTGGGGTCCAAGAGGGCCATCTATGGCTCAGCCTGGAGAAGAGCGATGTCGACAGTGCGCTGTTCGCCGCTCTCATCTCCCAGGCTGGACTGTTCGGCGACACGGTCGAGGACTGTGCCCAGCAGTTCTCGGCAGTACAGAAGCAGACCGAGGTCAATTGCCTATCAGGTAAGTAGCTTGCCCCGGCGTGATGCACCGCTCCGCCGCAGGGCAAGCCCCAGTCTGCTTCTCGCCGTGGGCGCCCTCCCGCGTCCTCCAGAGCTGCTCCGCCCCGTGCTGAATCGTCCCATATGCCGGTGCGTCGAGCCTCTCGCTGGAGTGCTGCGCCCCCCGTGTCCCAGTTGGCCCCTAATCGCCCAGATAGGCGACAAAGCGGCCCTGACACGGGCAACCCAGTGATGTGGGAAGCTGCTCTTTCTCAGGAGACGGCAGGGACAGCGCCGCTCCTTCCCCCGGAGGAGGGCCGGGTGGAAAATCTCTGGTTCTGTTCCGCCGCTGGCTCAAGGGCCAGCGGCCCCCACTTTGTCAAAAGAAAGAGCCATTTCCCTTTCCTCTGGGTTTTCAGGTCCACGGGCCGACAGTGTGTGACGCGTTGCCTCCTCACTCTCGCCCACGACCCATCTTGCCAGCGGCCAAGAGAGTGCGGTTCAGGGGACACAGTGCCTCCCCACGCACCTCTAGCCAGTCCCCTCTGGGACCCAGGGAGTTTTGCGAGGATGCCTCAGAACGCACAGCCTTCTGTACCATACCGCTCTACTCCCCTTCGCTGCACCACCACAGGTACGTCGATCGTGCCGTTGGAGCCACTTGCACGGTGTCTGGAGGCGTGGCTCACGCTGCCCAGCCCGTCTCGTTGGCTCACGCGCATGATTCGACTCGGCTACGCGATTCAGTTCGCCAGGCGACCTCCCAAGTCCAGCGGCGTTCTCGAGACTTCAGTGGTAGCTCGGAACGCTCCTGTCTTGCGCGAGGGGATTGCTGTCCTCCTGGCATAGGATGCAATCGAGCCGGTCCCTCCAGCCGAGATGAGGCAAGGGTTTTATAGCCCTTACTTCATCGTACCCAGGAAAGGCGGTGGTCTTCGACCAATCCTGGACCAGCAAGTCTTAAACCGGGCCATGCACAGGCTCCTGTTCAAGATGCTGACAAACGGGCGCATGTCAAATGCATCCAGCCCCAGGATTGGTTTGCAGCGATCGACCTGAAGGACGCTTACTTTCGTGTTTCGATCCTTCCGCGACACAGACCGTTCCTACGGTTTGTGTTCGAGGGTCGGGCATGGCAGTACAGGGTCCTCCCCTTCGGGCTGTCCTTGTCCCCCCCGTGTCTTCGCGAAGGCACGGAGGGCGCCCTTGCCCCGCTATGGGAAGTGGGCATCAGGATCCTCAACTATCTCGAGCATGGCCCGCGTGCGAGAACAGTTGTGTGATCACAGGGACCCAGTGCTTCAGCACTAAGCCAGTTGGGGCTTCAGGTCAACTAGGAAAAGAGCAAGCTCTCCGTTGTGCAGAGAAACTCTTTTCTCAGTATGGAGTTAGACTCGGTGAGTGTGGTGGCGCGTCTCACCAACGAGCGTGCCCAGTCCGTGCTGAACTGCCTGAGTTCCTTCAGAGGCAGGACGGTGGTACCACTGAAACCCTTTTCAGAGGCTCCTGGGGCATATGGCATCCGCAGCCGCAGTCACGCCGCTCGGATTGCTTCATATGAGACCACTTCAGCACTGGTTGCACTCCCGAGTCACGAGGTGGGCATGGCGCCGCGGTACACTTCGTGTGAACATCACAAGGGAGTGTCGCCGCTCTTTCAGCCCCTGGACGGACCTTGCCTTTCTACGGGCCGGGGTGCCCCTAGAACAAATGTCCCGGCATGTCGTTGTCACGACGGATGCCTCCAGTACGGGTTGGGGCGCTACATGCAACGGGCAGGCAGCCTCGGGGCCCTGGACAGGGCCTCGACTGCTTTGGCACATCAACTGCCTAGAGCTGTTGGCAGTGCATCTGGCCTTGCGGCAGTTCCGGCCACTGCTGCTCGGCAAGCACGTGTTGGTCCGTACGGACAACACTGCGACTGTCTCGTACATCAACCGGTTGGGAGGTGTACGATCACGTCGCATGTCACAGCTCGCCCGCCATCTCCTCCTCTGGAGTCAGACGCGGCTCAAGTCGCTGCGTGCTGTCCATATTCCGGGGGAGCTCAATCGTGCGGCCGACGCGCTCTCACGACAGCTCACGTTCCCCGGAGAATGGCGACTCCATCCCGAGACGGTCCGGCTGATCTGGAGTCGATTCGGGGAAGCTCAGGTAGACCTGTTTGCTTCCCGCGAGTCCTCCCACTGCCAGCTGTATTACTCCCTGACCGAGGGCCCCCTCGGCACGGACGCACTGGCACACAGCTGGCCTCGGGCTCTGCGCAAGTATGCGTTTCCCCCTGTGAGCCTGCTTGCACAGACACTGTGCAAGGTCAGGGAAGACGAGGAGCAGGTCCTGCTGGTCGCGCCATACTGGCCCACCCGGACCTGGTTTCCCGAACTCATACTCCTTGCGACAGCTCTTCCCTGGCGCATCCCTCTGAGGAAGGACCTCCTTTCTCAGGGGCCTGGCACCATATGGCACCCGCGTCCAGATCTGTGGAACCTCCACGTGTGGCTCCTGGACGGGACGCGGCAGACTTAAGCGGTCTCCCACGGACTGTGGTAGAGACCATCACTCAGGCTAGAGCTCCTTCAACAAGGCAGGCCTATGCACTGAAGTGGAGTCTGTTCGCGAACTGGCGTTCTTCTCGCCGAGAAGACCCCCGAAGATGCACGATTGGAGTAGTGCTTTCTTTCCTGCAAGAAAGGTTGGAGCGTAGGCTGTCACCCTCCACCTTGAAGGTGTATGTGGCTGCTATTGCGGCCCATCACGATGCAGTGGATGGCCGGTCCCTGGGAAAGCACGATCTCGTCGTGAGGTTCCTGAGGGGTGCCAGGAGGTTGAACCCTCCTAGGCCACCCCTGATGCCCCCCTGGGATCTCTCTATTGTCCTGGCTGGGCTTCAGAGGGATCCCTTTGAGCCGCTGGACTCAGTTGAGCTTAAGTTCCTGTCTGCTAAGACAGCGCTCCTGACCGCGCTCACTTCCATCAAGAGGGTCGGGGACCTCCAAGCATTTTCGGTGAGCGAAGAGTGCCTTGTGTTCGGGCCGGTCTACTCTCACGTTGTCCTGAGACCCCGGCCTGGATACGTGCCTAAGGTTCCCACCACGCCCTTCCGCGATCAGGTGGTGAACCTGCAAGCACTGCCCTCGGAGGAGGCAGATCCAGCCTTGGCGTTGCTGTGTCCCATAAGAGCATTGCGCATGTATGTGGACCGCACCCAGAGCTTTAGAAGCTCTGAGCAGCTCTTTGTCTGCCACGGAGGTCAGCAGAAAGGGAAGGCTGTCTCCAAGCAGAGGTTGGCCCACTGGATAGTGGATGCCATCGCCTTGGCGTACCAATCCCAAGGTGAGCCGTGCCCCCTAGGGGTGAGGGCTCACTCCACGCGGAGTGTTGCCTCCTCCTATGCGTTGGCGCACGGCGCCTCTCTGGCAGACATCTGTAGAGCTGCGGGCTGGGCGACACCGAACACCTTCGCGAGATTTTACAATCTCCGCGTCGAGCCAGTTTCTTCCCGTGTGTTGGGTAACAGGTAAGTGGCGGGAAGAGCTGGCCGGTGTCACGCTTGCTGCGCCATTCCCCCTCACCCGGGGATACGAGCGCCGTTTTCCTCCTCCAGTTCAGTTCTCCAGACGGCGAACCCTGGTGGAGTTCCTCCAGCACCCCCGGCAGTCAGACTGGGCGGAGCAGTCTGACGCCAGGCCCAGTACTTGTGTTAGCTTGCCCGGGTCTCCGGTCAGCCCCTGTACTGGGCTAGGTGTCCGTATGGCTTGATTCCCTTCGGGTAATCCCATATGTGTATTCTACCACGGTAAGGTTTCCCTCACGGTAAACCCGTGTCTTCCCTTTGACAGAGTCCTCTGTCAGGCCCTGCTGGCAGCTCTCCTCCCTACCCCTAGGTAGGATCTGCCCCAGGGTCCAGTCGTATGTAGTACTGCCCCAGGCCTGGGTCAGTCCATATCAGTGTCTCCACATGTTACCTCCCTTCGGGCAGGATGTGGCCTCCGTAGCGCCCTTCTCTGGAAGGCTCGCTTCCCCGTCGTTACTGCCAAGCTGTAACAACAAATAGGAAAGACTTGAAGCTATCTTTCATTGAAGGTCGAAATCCCTTCCGACTTCTGTGGGAAAAGGAACAGCGGCTTGGCTATCTCCAGCAGCGATGTACTCAGTGGTCCCTGCGGGCACCAAGGTTAGCGAATTTGCACTGGGGCGATGGGAAGGTTGCGACCTTTCGCATGGCATTTGTCTGTCACGCGCTCGCTTGTCAGCATCTGCATGCCACAAGGTTGTGACGGGGTTCAGGTTGTGGCGCTTTCCATAAAGACCCCTATGTCGTCACGACATAACTCGTAGTGACCGACAGATAGGGAACGTCTCGGTTACGTACGTAACCCTCGTTCCCTGATGGAGGGAACGGAGACGTTATGTCCCCATGCCACAATCTCGAACCATCGCTGGTTGCCAGGGACTCGTTCTCGGCTCCTCAGCGTAAAACCTAATGAGTGGATGCACCTGCCGCCTATTTATACCCGTGTGCACGGGGAGTGGCGCAGGTATGCAAAATCCACTAGCCAATGTTCATTGGCGTTTTCTCTTAAGTCAGAGATGATTGGGGCTCCCAAGTAAATCCCCTATGTCGTCACGACATAACGTCTCCGTTCCCTCCATCAGGGAACGAGGGTTACGTACGTAACCGAGACGAACTATTGACATGCAAATATACTTATTGTTATTTTAGGGAACTTTTATATTCATAAATATTTTCATAAATGCCTTATTGTTTTCTGTTTTGCAAAAATAATTCTGAAATTACTGTAAATCTTTGAGTTTTACAAAAATAAAAAGAGGAATAAGAATATTTAGTTTATGAAATATAATATCAAGACATTTTAAAAATAAAATACTTTCACACAGAAGCTGTTGTTTTCACATTATTTTTTATTATTAATTTTTGTATTTTCTTATTATATTTGTTGCCTTTTTGTTTTCATAAGTAAAAAGACGTTATGTACATATATTATTTTATTCTTTATATTTTATTTATTTTTATTCAATTTTATCTTATTTCAACATCTTTATGTATCCTGCAGTATTTTACATATCTATCTGGATAGTTTTACATAAAAAAAAAAAAAAAAAAAAATATATATATATATATATATATATATATATAGGGGATAGTGGGGCTCGTTGTCACATTTCTCAGGCTATATTAATTTCCTGTGAAGACAGAATAGTTCACCCAAACATGAAAAGTTGCTTTAAATTTACTCACCTTCAGGCTATCCAAGATATGGGTTTGTTTGTTTTTCACTGGAAAAATTAAATCACTTTCTCAATAATGGAGTTTTCACTTCACAAGACAATGATTATTTGTGGATCATTGCAGTAGATCCATTGGTGAGTAAATGATTTAATGCTAAATTTCACCAAATCCAAAAACAAACTCATCCACTCCTTTGATGGCCTAAAGGTGAGTACATTTTCAGCAAATTTTCATTTTTGGGTGCACTATTTCCTTAAAGATATTCCCATTATTCCCCAGAAGAAGAAAAAGACCTAGTTCATTCAACAACCTGATCTTTTGCCCAATGTTTGGAAATATATATGCAGGCGAGCTTCCCAGTGTGAGAACCATCCCTGTTCGGTCCTATATCTCTGTACTGTTGTGTGATATAAACCATGATTGAGCCTTTTTTCCCCCTAAGACATTCCTGATTACAGATATTGTTCAATCCATCCTAAATGTTTTGAATCACCTCTCTTTTTCTCATTTGAGTTCTATGACATCTGAGCTTAGGGTCTGCTTGGCAGACTTTCCAGACTGACAAAAAGCATTAATATAGATACCAAAAAAAAAAATAATAATAATAATGTAACAATTACATAGTCTTCATTACTCTAAACCCTCATCAAGATTTCCATACCCACAGATTAGCCTACTTTCTGATATGAAACTACAGTACAAGAAAATATTAGGAGAGATGCTGATGCAGCTCTATTGTGGAACATAAATCGTCTTCCATTCCATCAGTGGCTTTTACACATGTTTCTGGAGATGTAAGTTATTCCGAAATGCTCCCCATATGTAAGTGTTTCTGTGTTGGACTGACCCACAACTGGAGCTTCTTCTGTAAGGCCCTCTCTGATGGTGAAGATTAAAGGTTTTAAAGGCACACATGAACATTTGAGCCACAGAGACTCTTTGAAAACCTTTCAGTCCTGCTGGACTTAGCATAAGAATTTGAATCTTGGGTGCATCATCTAAAAGGCTTACATATTAGTGTGATGGCAGATAAAGGCACTGTCAAAAAAAGGAGGGAAAAAAAAAAGAAGAAGAAGAAAACTTGGTCTGGAGTCCAGCTGTCTGAAGCTTGAAGGCTCTATCAGATATCAGCTGTTGTCTGAATGTGTAGTCCATAATGTATTACACCTAAAAGCTAAAATTGTTCCAATTTGATGAGGAACTTGAACTTAAAGCTGTTGTGGCGTGGTGCGACAACTGTCGCATCCGGTGTAGACACAGTGTTAAAGGAACAATTTACCCAAAAATGAAAATCTGCTGAAAATGTACTCACCCTCAGGATATCCAAGATGAGTTTGTTTCTTTATCTGAACAGATTTGGAGAAATTCAGCATTACTCTTGGTTCCATTGGTGAGCAAGTGATTTAATGCTAAAGTTCCCCAAATCTGTTCTGATGAAGAAACAAACTAATCTTGGATGGCCTGAGGGTGAGTAGGCTACATTATATGCAAATTTTCATTTTTGGGCGAACTATTTCTTTAAAAGCAAGTCTGATTTCATTCATGTGAATGTGATAAGATTCCACACTGTTAGACATTTCTGTAATTTCTGCGGTTATTTACTGTATATCACCCAGTATAATACTGCAAATTCCCTTTACAGTAAATAACTGTAATACCCTTTGCATCATGGGAATCCCCATACAGATACTTACTGTATTTTTTAAAATTGCCGTATACTACTGTATTTACTGTAACAGGCCTCTTTGGCTTTTGTGGTTGTTTTATTTTCCACATTTCTTACATTTGGATTGACACGATTTGCCCTGCACTGTGTCTACAGCGCCTCAACAGCTTGGGACTGACTACACTGGATGTGTTACATCGCTTGTAATGATTGGAAAATCCATTTGTACTTTGTGTCAGAAGCCGTTTGTACTTCGATGTCATTTCAAACGACTTTTGTCAGCTTATTGAATTAAGTTACCGAATTAAAATTATTTTTAACGAGCAACGCTTATCTTATATTAACATTAGGTTAACTAATGTGAAATTTTGTTCAGGTGTTAGTAGTTAATGTTGGCCAGTGGCCTGAGAAAATAAAATCGTATGTCAGTTTTATGGCTAGCTGCCTTTTCTAGTTTTAGGATTACTTTGTTATAGTTTTTAATGGAATTTAAGATTTACTTGACATGAGACATGAGCAGGCCAGCCAACATGGTAAGAGAACAACTATGGTTTTGAGAGATTTGTGTATTCTATATGAGGTTTGCCTTTTAAAAGTGTGTCATTTCTACTTCTTGTTTTTCAGAGAAAACATTTCTGCCACTAACAAAGTGGAGGGTGAGCAAAGGTGGTGGCCACGTTTTGGAGCAGCACCTGGGTTTTGCAGATGGCTATGTATTCTTTGGCTGTTTGTCTTTTTCCTCATTATGTTTCTGTTGCCTAAAGATTCTTTGTGAGGATGAATCCAGAGGACACAACATAATGCACTGCAAAACGTCCTAAGACAGGAGAAATGGTGAAGTTGTACTGTTTCAGCATTGGAAGACTGTGTTTTTATGTGTTATACATGCAATGTTTTAATTAAAGAATTTTATATTTTGTAATTATTGTGTCTGTTTTAACTGAATGCCAGTAGTACCCATGTAAAGTAAAAATAAAATGGATTCTATAAAATCATTGGCTAAAAAATAATCAAATCTATATTAAAATGAATGAATTCCAGTAGTATACTGATGAATTGGATTTTTTTCAGTAATTTACTGTAAAACAGTACAGTTTGCAACTGTAAATCAAATACCGTTTGCTACTGTAAATCTTAATTACAGTAACTTACTGGCAACAGTGTTACCAGTAAGTTACTGTAAAAACCCTTTGAAATGTCTACAGTGCAGTCAAATTCTGTGGTCCTCACATAACATATGAAGCATGAATGTTTTGATGAAATTTCAAACGTGAGATCAAACTCACAGTGAAATATCTATAAGATAGCATAAAATAGATTGCAGCGGTATGATCTTTAAAAACCCACAAATCTGGGCATGGAAAATGTAAAGTACATAGAACATCCACATGTGCATCTGCAGTTCATTATGAACTGGCTATGCTTTGTTCAAAGGTGCTGTCATATAGTCTTTTGAAACTCCATATTGATGTGCCCATTGTGTTCCATAGATTTGTTATTTGCAGCAATTATTTTTGGCTGGCAACCTCTCGGGTATCATTTTGCACATGTGGATTAGGAAACAAAATGATTTTACGTGACTATGAAAAATTCGGCAAAGCCTATAATGACAGGGTAAATGTTCTGTGAGAAAACTGGCTCAGGTCAATGTTTAGAAAAAATGAAACTGGGATAAACAGACGGGTGATAAAACATCACTAAACCAAACCCTGTCCAAAACAGGGAAGAAATGTTTTTCATTATCTAGGGAATTTTCTACGATCTATTATTTATTCCATCTGCATCTTTCCCTCCAACTTTCTGACTCCACTTTATCTCCACAGCTCATTTCTGTTTGATACTAGAATCTGCATGGATTTTGTTCTTCTGTATTGTCTTCTAAGCTGCCTCAATACATTTTGCGCAACACGTAATTGTTTACAGAAAGAGCGCTCCAAACTTTACAGCTTTCCCCCCTCATCTATGATGATTTACAGTTAACAGACTAGCTCACAACATAAATCTGAACCAAAAGTTGAGGAAGATGTGTCATTTTCAGTGGTGACTCCACATTGCAGTAGAAGAGTGCGCTCCATTTTAAACTGTATTTCATATTCATTTGATGCTTAAAAGGTTAAACGCTCCTTTATTATTTGATTAGTACACCAACATGTTACAAAGATAGGGATGTCTAAAAAATACAAAATATGAATCCTTTTAGATTAAGTTGTGGTTTCACTGTAATTTTACTCCTTTTTCCCCATTAAAATCCATTAAAAGGCAACGTGTCTTTTGATTATATAAAGATCAGTTTTTGCTGTATGGGAAATAAAGTGGGTAATTGATGTTGAAAAGACATCAAATTTACATCAAATTTACCATTAAAAAGCCAGTCAAATGTGCAAATCAAACTGACATCAAAAACTTTTTTCAAATTGGAAGAAATTGCCGTCCAAACTGAATTTAAAATGATGTTACAGCATCTTGATCAAGACTTTATATATACAGAAAGGGACTTTGGTTCTGAACTTTGAATTTCAATGGTGGAGCTGCATTGCAAGTGCTCTGATATTTAGTTCACTTGGTCTTTTCATCGTTTGTATCACTTTGCTTGTCCTGTGAGTTCCAGACAGGCTGTCGGTCTCTGCATTCATGGTGGGGATATTTCAGTGACCCTTTCTGTAGATAAATATATCGTTAGTCCAGTAGTTTTCGATAAGGGAGTGAATCATTGAATCTTTCATTTAACAGATTCATTCATTCATTCATTCATTCAAAAAAAAAAAAAAAAAAACATTCAGGAAAAGAACACACTACTGTGTTGCTTAGAAACACATGATGTTTGTTTCTGCTTTTGGAACCAATTTCACTGTAAGTTACTTCTCGTTTATTAAAAGTTGCATTAAAAGCAATATTATGATGGCAATCATGCTGATGGTTTTGAATGTAGCACCACTGATGATTGAGGCAACAACACATAAGGTCGGATACATTTAATTGGACCTGGGATGACAGGAAGGGTTAAGTAGGTTTCTAGATAGGCAACAAATTCCACATTGGCATCAAAACATCTACACATGCTGGGATGCCTGGGATCATTTTTTGTTCAGGTAGGTGATGGGAAATGGCAGCGCTCTGGATTCAGTGTTTGAGTTTGATCCAGTTTCTCGCTGTAATTGCCCTTCCCATAACAGGCCTGCTTTCAATCAGCTCAAAACATCGCTAGGATATACTTCAAGATGGTTGACATTCGAAATCTGCTCGAAGGGAACAGGATGAGATTAAATTTGTAGCCTCGCTATTAAAACTTTGAAACATTAAAATGACAATAAAATAGAACATATTGTTTAAACTAGCTCTGAATCAATCCTCAACACTACAAAATGAAAATAAATAGCTTGTGATACTCTAAAACACACACATACACACAAAGGAACAGTAAAGACATTTACCCCATGGTTTCACAGACCAGGCTTAAAGGAACACTCCACTTTTTTTGGAAATAGGCTCATTCTCCAACTCCCCCAGAGTTAATAAGTTGAGTTTTACCGTTTTGGAATCCATTCAGCCGATCTCCGGATCTGGCGATAGCACTTTTAGCATAGCTTAGCATAGATCATTGAATCCGATTAGACCAGTAGCATCGCGTTCAAAAAGGACCAAAGAGTTTCGATATTTGTCCTATTTAAAACTTGACTCTTCTGTAGTTATATCGTGTACTAAGACCAGGCGGAAAATGAAAAGTTGCGATTTTCTAGGCCGATTTGGCTAGGAACTATACTCTCATTCCGATGTAATAATCAAGGAACTTTGCTACGCCGGAATGAGAGTATAGTTCTTAATCATATCAGCCTAGAAAATCGCAACTTTTCATTTTCCGCCGGTCTTAGTACACGATAAAACTACAGAAGAGTCAAGTTTTAAATAGGACAAATATCAAAACTCTTTGGTCATTTTTGAACGCGATGCTACTGGTCTAATCGGATTCAATGATCTATGCTAAGCTATGCTAAAAGTGCTATCGCCAGACCCGGAGATCGGCTGAATGGATTCAAAAACGGTAAAACTCAACTTATTAACTCTGGGAGAGTTGGAGAATGAGCCTATTTCCAAAAAAAGTGGAGTGTTCCTTTAAAGGGATAATTCACCCAAAAATGAAAATTCTGTCATCATTTACTCACCCTCAAGTATAGCTCCAAACCTGTATGAATTTCTTTGTTCTGCCGAGCACAAAAGAAGATATTTTGAAGAAAGTTTGTAACCAGGCTGTTTTGGGGCACCATTGACTTCCAAAATAAAAAATAAAAAATACTATGCAAGTCAATGGTGCCTCTGTTTCCCACATTCTTCAGAATATCTTCCTTTGTGTTCAGCAGAACAAAGACATTCATACAGGTTTGGAACTACTTGAGCCTGAGTAAATGATGACAGAATTTTCATTTTTGGGTGAACTATCCCTTTAAGGCTAGTCCCAGACTAAAATGTATGGTTGAGCTGTCTCAACTTAAAATATCTTGCTCGAACATATCTTAAAATATGTCGGTGCCATTTTTTCTGTCTCAAGATACACACCTGAAATGTTTGTTCTAAGGCATTTTTATATCTTAATTTAACTAAAGCCTAGTCCTGGGTTACTCTAAGCACCATCTGTGAAACCAGGCCTTAGAATGTTAAAAAGTTTTCTATTTTAAATAAATCCTGTTCTTTTTTAAACTATATATTCATCCAGGAATCCTGAAAAAATAAATTGTAAAAATATTAAGCAGCACAACTGGTTTCAACATTGATAATAATAGGAAATGTTTCTTGAGCACAAAATCAGCATATTAGTTTCTGAAGAATCGTGTAACACTGAAGACTGCATAATGGATGCTGAAAATTCAGCATTGCATCACAATTATATTTTAAAATATATTACAATAGAAAGCAGTTATTTTAAATTTCAATAATCTTCTACAGTATTACATTAATTATATTACACAATTCCAGCTTATTGAGATTTGTCACCATTAAAATCCTTCCTGACAAAAAAACCCATATACAGTATGTGCTCTCTGTATTTTAAATATTATAGATTCCATTACTCTCTTTTCTTTAAAAGAGATGACTTTAGACCTGTCAGTATTAATAATACAAGTTCCTGAGACAATACACAGGTATAGCCACATAGATAGGGTTTAAAGCCTGATTTGAAAAATAAATGCTCATATTCCTCCAAACTAATCCATTGTTAGCTTTTATATACACAAAACAAGGGATACTATATTGAATACCATAGCCAATGAACTGCAATATGTCCTTGGTCTTGGGTTCATGGTAACAACAAGCTTTGTTTCTATATCTCATAATCCTTCTCTGCTCTGTTTAGTTGTGCCATGATTAAAGCTTCCCTCTTTTGTAAAAATGACAGATCCTTCTTTAGACTCTACAGTAAAAGTATGTAGCTCAATTACAACTCTTATGGTAATTACATTATTGACATTCCCTAATATACAATAAGCCAGTCACTGTTCTATACAATCAAGCATGAGACTGAAAGCAGAACATTGGGAATCAAGACTAAGGTTCGTTCTTATCATTTAAACAGAACTGAAGGCATTTTAGAGCCAGAGGGTGACTGAAAAACCTTTTCGTTCCATGTGATATCAATTGAAATATTAGCTGTAATTCAATAAGCTATCGGTGGGCAGGGCGCGTGAGCCTAAGGCGTAAAGTGAAAAAGTGGATGAGAGGGTCTTTTGTCTTCAACACTTAGCTTAACCAGAACCTAAAAACCTGAGTCATGTGCTACTGAGCATATAGATAGATAGATAGATACTAGACTAGACACTATCTAATGATATTAATCATTAAAGTGATATTTTTTCATATCAGTGGTGATTAATAGTGAGACATGTTGAACCCTATGTGTCACCCAACTATCTTACCCTCTACATCTTCGAATAGTCGAATTGAGACATGGCACTTCTTAACAAGTGTCCTTTCCATGTTAAGACAGGGAGTATGACTTTCATTAGAGTATGAAAGAGCCTCAGTCTTGTCTCTGTCAGGACATTCCAGATAATTACTGGTTGAGAAGGTCCTCTGTTCCTACTTCGGCATGACCTCAGAACCAGCGGTCAGTGCTGCTGAACCACCTGTAGAAGTGCTGTGAGAAATAGTGCATTAAATGGTTCTATCAAAAAAATATGCTTGGAGTCAAACCACATCCAAGAGAACAAACCAGAAATATTGCACTTGTGTTTGAAATACAATATTTATAGGATCTTAAGGAACCCTTCAATTATATTATATTTTATATCTAATTTTATGTGGTAAATTTTATTATAAAATGTCAAGAATAAAATATGAAGAGTTCAGATGCAAAAGCCTCAAAATGCCGTCTGAAATTTTCTTCTAAAATGAGCATCTTTATCAGGCCCCTATATTTATGTTCAACTTTAATTGCATAGAAAAGGACCTATATATTGCCATTAGAGTAAAATTACTGAACCTAAACATAGCCTGATTGTAATTGAAAATTTCAGATGGCATATACAGGTGGATCTCAATAAATTAGAATGTTGTGGAAAAGTTCATTTATTTCAGTAATTCAACTCAAATTGTGAAACTCGTGTATTAAATAAATTCAGTGCACACAGACTGAAGTAGTTTAAGTCTTTGTTTCTTTTAATTGTAATGATTTTGGCTCACATTTAACAAAAACCCACCAATTCACTCTCAATAAATTAGAATATGGTGACATGCAATCAGCTAATCAACTCAAAACACCTGCAAAGTTTTTCTGAGCTTTCAAAATGGTCTCTCAGTTTGGTTCACTAGGCTACACAATCATGGGGAAGACTGCTGATCTGACATTTGTCCAGAAGACAGTCATTGACACCCTTCACGAGGAGGGTAAGCCACAAACATTCATTGCCAAAGAAGCTGACTGTTCACAGAGTGCTGTATCCAAGCATGTTAACAGAAAGTTGAGTGGAAGGAAAAAGTGTGGAAGAAAAAGATGCAAAACCAACCGAGAGAACCGCAGCCTTATGAGGATTGTCAAGCAAAATCGATTCAAGAATTTGGGTGAACTTCACAAGGAATGGACTGAGGCTGGGGTTATGGCATCAAGAGCCACCACACACAGATGTGTCAAGGAATTTGGCTACAGTTGTTGTATTCCTCTTGTTAAGCCACTCCCGAACCACAGACAACGTCAGAGGTGTCTTACCTGGGCTAAGGAGAAGAAGAACTGGTCCAAAGTCCTCTTTTCAGATGAGAGCAAGTTTTGTATTTCATTTGGAAACCCAGGTCCTAGAGTCTGGAGGAAGGGTGGAGAAGCTCATAGCCCAAGTTGCTTGAAGTCCAGTGTTAAGTTTCCACAGTCTGTGATGATTTGGGGTACAATGTCATCTGCTGGTGTTGGTCCATTGTGTTTTTGTCACTGCATCCGTTTACCAAGAAATTTTGGAGCACTTCATGCTTCCTTCTGCTGATTTTCCAGAAGGATTTGGCACCTGCCCACCAAAAGTTGGTTAAATGACCATGGTGTTGGTGTGCTTGACTGGCCAGCAAACTCACCAGACCTGAACCCCATAGAGAACCTACGGGGTATTGTCAAGAGGAAAATGAGAAACAAGCGACCAAAAAATGCAGATGAGCTGAAGGCCACTGTCAAAGAAACCTGGGCTTCCATACCACCTCAGCAGTGCCACAAACTGATCACCTCCATGCCACGCCGAATTGAGGCAGTAATTAAAGCAAAAGGAGCCCCTGCTAAATATTGAGTACATATACAGTAAATGAACATACTTTCCAGAAAGCTAACAATTCACTAAAAATGTTTTTTTTTTTTTAAATGGTTTTATGAAGTATTCTAATTTGTTGAGATAGTGAATTGGTGGGTTTTTGTTAAATGTGAGCCAAAATCATCACAATTAAAAGAAACAAAGACTTAAACTACTTCAGTCTGTGTGCATTGAATTTATTTAATACACAAGTTTCACAATTTGAGTTGAATTACTGAAATAAATGAACTTTTCCACAACATTCTAATTTATTGAGATGCACCTGCATATTGCTTTAAATATAAAATGTTTAAAGGTGATTAATTTGATTTGGTTCAATGTTTAAACTTTGCTGCAGTAAATATTTATAAAGAAGATGTGAATTGCAATGGGAAATCCACTTGTAAAGTCAGTTCTCACTGTTGCTCTATGGCTATTTGATATCGGCAAGAGTTTAAGAAACACATTTTCAGTTGATTTAACACATAAGTAACTTAGAAGATCTGGTCTCGGTATTTTACACGTTGCAGTGCAGCAGAAAGTTTCAGACCTCAAGTTGTGCAAATGCATATTAGAAGATTCTGGTTTTATTTCTTGAAAATGATCTTCCTGTTCCCCAGTGTTCTTACTATGCTTGTAATGTATTGTATCCATCACCATAGATTTACATGTCAGATGAGAGATATTTTTTTTCATGCAACTTAACAGCTCCTATAGAATACAATACTTATGTAGAATACCTTATTCAGTTAACTGCAGCAGTAAAATGCTGTTTTTGATCAAGGTGGAAAATTGAGGTTGACCTCTGCACTGTTATATAAATGAGCCAAGCCTCTGTCAAACTCACCTTAAATCCCACAGTCATTCTCAGTTTGTTTTCAGAATTATTATATTCCACTTTTAACCCAGCTGAAACCTTATACACACATAACTTGAATAGAGATTCCTCTGAGGAATCTCTTTAAAAAGACTGCGGCCAATCTGAAGAGAGCAATCAGAGGCCCTCTGGAAACATACATCATGATGTCATCACGTCCACTTCAGCCTGAAGATAAAGTTAACTAACCGATTCTTGCTGACAGACCCAGTCAGCACTATATTTGATTCCATGTTTCTTTTCTGTGTCATAGTCATCTTTCTGTGATCTCCGAAGCCAAAGCAAACCGCTCAGTGTATGCAATCTAATTATAGTTCATCATATACTTTTTTGATCAGCTATTGTGGTTAGTTTGTGTTCAGTGCTTGGTCTGTGGTGAAATGACCTAAATGAGAAAGGACAAATTAGAATGAATGTGGTAAGAGGAAGAATTCACCCAAAACCGAAAATTTGCTAACATTTTACTCAGGATATCAGAAGATGTAGATGAGTTCTTCATCAGAACAGATTTGGAGAAATTTTGCATTACATCACTTGCTTACCATTGGATCTGCTGAAGTGAATGGGTGCCGTCAGAATGAGAGTCCAAACAGCTGATAAAAACATCACAATAATCCACAAGAAATCCAGCCCATAATGTCTTATAGTGAAAAAGCTGTAGGTTTGTAAGACACAAATTCATCAAGGCGTTTTAACTTTAAACCGTCACTTCTGGACAGAAATAATCCATAATAATGCTAATAATGATGGCCTGAGGGTGAGTTCATTTTCAGCAGTATTTTTTATTTATTTATTTATTTTTGGTTAACTATTCCTTTAACTTGTAAAAATAAATGTTGGGGTGAATTGAAATGGACAATATAAATATGCCTTTTATTAATATTAATGCAATTTTGAAACCCTCATCCTTTTGAGAATTTGAGACCATAATAACTTACATCAAACAAGGAAGTGTCACGTGAAAAATTCATTAAAAAAGAATTTTCACTTTATAATGAAATTAAGGAAAGATTATATATTTTTCTTTTCTTTTTATTAAAAAGATTATTAAAAGCTGTGTTCTTTGCTATCATTACACAGCATCTAGCCAAATCAAAATTACTCCTGTGCTAGTACATTTAAAATGAACTTTCAAATTAAATGAGGGCACAAAGAAACACCAGATTCTCCGACATGACTACACAAAAGGTTTGCAGTGAGATGCTTGGAGGGAGCGTTAGCATTTAGAAAATGGGAGAATAGTGCACATTTTGTCCTTTTTGGTGCTCTTATTCAATTAGAGATCAGTAGAACTACTAGTCCTAATTCAATCAGCTCATCAGATGACAGAGTTCCTACCCATCTCATGTGAATTCAATTACAGATCTCTATGAGACTCCCTCTCAGACACCTCCATACTCCTAGACAAGACTTCATACTGCATATTTTGTAATGTGGCCATTGTCTCCAGCATCATTATAATTCATGAGGATCACATTATTGATTTTTTGTACATATATATGGAAATATTCATTAAGAAGTCATTGCCATTTTCATTTGAATAGCACCTATTTATTGTGTTGAGGTAACTGAAAAGCGTAAAGACTGAAAGAAATAAGACAGAATAAGACACTCTTACAGCATACATCCTTCCAAAAACGTGACAGAGAGTACTGAGAGATGTGGTGGTGCTGCCATTTGTGATATGAGTAGTAAATTGAGGGGTTGTTTTTTGTCAATCATTCTGTTGCTTTCCCAAATTTCCAGCATTCCTGCAATTATCGTTATAGGCTAGCCAGGCATCAATGTACAGGTCCAAATCTGATCTGGTCTTTTTTATTCCCCCTGTTAATTCTTGAACTGGACAGGAAGGTCAAAGATGTAATTAGATAGACAGAACAAACTTTTGTTGATGGATACTCAGATTATGACTACTAACTTAGGCTTCTCTCCTTGCAAATCATTTTCTAATTGGAGAAGATTTAATAAAATAACAATGTACAGATCTTTTTGTTATGTAATTTTACAGAAAAACCCAGCAAATCAAAAGGATCTAGCTCTATTATGATAAATGGTCCTGGGACTTGCTTTGCCTTTTAGAAACCGTCAAATAAGTTTGCCGTTAAAAAAAAAACCCTCATTATAAACAGATTAGAAAAGACATTCTTAAACACATTCAGTGCTGCAGCATTGTAAAGGTTAAAGTTGTTGTTGCTGTAGTTCTGACAATGCGTGTGTACTCATAGAAATTGCTGAATAAAGTACAAAAAATACAGACTTACAAATTAAACGAAGTAGCTGAACTAGTGCATGCCAAAAGCAATGCAAAAATGTAATATGCTTTGCCAAAAACAAACAAACAAACAAACAAACAAGCAAAAACATGACTCTGTTCACAGAGCTGCTGAGCACATTGTGTTGGTGAGATGCAGATGGACGCCATTAGTCAGTTAAAGCAGAGCTGCAAACGCTGTTATTTTCAGTAATTTGCGCATTTGCGATATTATTAAAACATACTTAAAACATACCTAATTAAAAACTTTCCGACTTTTGTGCTTATAGGCCTCATAATCTCTCTCTTTTTTTTTTTACATTGCAATTTTTAACCATTTTGATTAGGTAATGATAGAGGTTTTTCAAATATTTTCTTGTAAAATGTTTGCGTATGACATGATCCTTATATTCTGTCAGTCATGTCCCTAATTGCATTACTGTCATGCGTTGTGTTCCTCACGTGTTAGTTGGAGGGAAAAGCTCCTGACCTCTTATCATGACTGGACCACTGACTCCAGCAGACACCAGGACAACATCCAGAATTCTCTCTCTCTCTCTCTCTCTCTTCCAAACCTTAAAGACGCTTTCTAGCATTTGCTTTTGCCTAGTCTCTGGAAAACATCTGAATCATTTTAACCAACTCCAGCTGTCGCCCTGGTGTGGGTGTGTGGTGTGTGAGAAAGTGCATGGCCGTCTGTGAATGAGAGGAGACTCGAGCGAGGGTGACGTTTAGATTTACAAAAAAAAGTTAGGATATTTTGCTTGTTTTTTTGTCGGTATGAACGCAGATACGTGCGTCTCATACTGCGATATGACCTCCATGGATTCATATTATTCGCCAACATCAGGGCAAGGAAGAGTCCAACAGGCCAGTCCTTACAGGACGTTCCAGCCGAGCGACTCCAAATACAGTCCCACTTTCCTCCCCGCCAAAGGTCAATCTTACGGGGACAAGCCGCGGAGTCCTTTCCACCCAGAGTGTCCGTCACTGGATGATAGCACACCCGAGAGCACCTACAGCAAGTACCATCTTTTCATGCAGAGACCCACATGTAAAACTCCTACTGAAGACAGCAAACTGGAGGACGGCGCGCTCATCTCATGCTATGGTGAGTGGCATACAGTAGATGTGGTTTGTGTGTTAACATATTCAGAAATTACATGCAATTTGGTTATATTTCCACCTGATGCCTAGGATGTCAGTGGAATCTGATCATTTTCCTGTAGCCTGTAAGAAGGCCTTTAATAATCTGAGTAGCCTATATACTTCAATTTGCTCACATATTTGATCCATAATATGCATAGTTCACCCCGCTTAAAAATGTATTTTTACATGCTTTAAATACAGTCAAAGTGGTCTCTTTTTTTTTTTCTCAATTTTCTACCACTTTTAAATAATTGATAAGGACAGTAATTTGAAACTTTGAATAGGCTATTTAGAATATTTTTTTTTACTTTGTAATAAGCTGAAAAGGATTTAGAAATCTTAGGCTACTTTCTAAATGTATCCGCAAAATCTAAAAATCAAAATCCCTCTAATTGACATAATCGCAAAACAGTCCAGGATTCTTCTTCATGACATCTTTGTGTTTATTAAATCGAATAAATGTGTTAATTTCGCTCACGACTGTGCGTGTTGTGCGTGTTGTGCGTTAGGATTTAAGAAATAGGACTTTTCTGTTTAATGCAGTGCTACAAACGAGGAAGCGTAGCATAAATTCACTAAATAAATGTTAAATATAATTAGGCCTGATTCATTTAACCTATCCAGATAAGTATATTATAAAATAGACTTTGCCTCAGAATGATTTATCGGATCATTAAGGTACAAACCGTTCAAACACTTTCTGAAGGCTGCAGTTATCCAAAACCACATTCATTCTCGCCTGTTATTTGTCACATCTAACATTTTATGTTCACTCGGACGTTGCCGAAAATTCTTGGGTTTTTTACTCAAAAAATAAATATAAACAATTCGTCTGGTGGTCTCATAAACAATCAAAGCAGAAGTCATGGAAATACTGCAGATGTTTCTAAGCGCATAGGCTACAGTGACTAAAAGTCAGATTATCATCCTCTTCTTACTTACAAACAGTGGCATGAAAATCCATCTTTGTGGCTGTAAATCACGAATAGGCTATTTACGATGTGTTGACCGCAGGCCAGTGAAAACAGACACCGAATGCATCATCAACGTACTAAAGATTCATTAAATTAGTTGTTTCCTTCATTTAAGCTATTTGATTTTTTTTACCATTTCGATATATTTTACCATGTAGTCGGAACAGTCTGTATATTAGGCTACGACTATTTAAGACCGTTGAAATTAAATTAATTTGCTGTTCTAACGTGAGTTAATAAAAATAGTTAAATAAACAATTAATGAAATACTGGATCGTGTATTTTTTGTATCTTGTATTTGTATTTGTCTGCACAGGACCTTTAAAAACGTAGGTTAGTTAATGTATTTGGCTACAACTGTTTTTAAAAGAATTACTCTGATTAATTTGATCGAAAACAGTCTTAACATTCAAACCATTCGGATCATCGGAAAATTAGAATGCATTCGAATTATAATTAGAAATGCCTCTATTTTTAAAGTAAAATAAACAAACAAGCAAACAAATCTCACACACACAAAAGGATTACATATTATCTACAGCTTAGCTTTTTCTGCTCTTTTATTAAACGTTGTACAATGAAATATAAACAAATAATATTCTTCAAGAGCTCTTGAAGTAATCTTCTGTAATAATAATCCCATTTGAAGAGACAATAATATACAGTTAACACACAATTAACACATTTTAAAAAAAAAATCTTATTTGGCATATGTTTACTGTATTTTGAGGCCATTACCACGAGGTATTTGAATAAATTGGATGTTTTTTTATTTTATTTTATTTCGTTACTTGTTTTTTGTGCATACAAATCAGTACAGTGATATTTAGGGCTATTTGTTATTAATAAAAATTAATAAAAATATTTTGTAAAAACACTTTCGCAGTCTAACTGGACATGGGTGTAATACATATTTTAAGATTTTCAGAAAATAATGTTTGTTAAATTGTTAGTAATACCAAATTCTTAGGCAGACATGAAGATATGAGATAATCACCAAGGATCCCTTTCATGAAGATATTATTGTTAGATGATGCACAGACAGTGCTGTACTTATAGAGCGTTTTTCCTGTCTGTGGTTTGAGGAGAATGAACACTGTGTGGTTCCCACACCATTCTTGGAGCGTATTTGTGGTTTGTGCTGTAGATGTCAAGGGTAAGAGATCAGCCTCAAGCAAAGTCTGATTGACCAGTTGAAGAACATTGGAAAGCTGAGAATCTAGACAAACTTTTGATCAACACAGAGAGAGGGGAAGATGTGCTCTTACTCAAGATTTTGGGTTGTAAACTTGTTATGTGGTCACGCCACCTATTTCCAAACTATGAGAGGGTGTTTAGCTCTTTCCAGCCAATCAGAGCCCTGGAAAGCTACAGTAACACAGTGTGTTCATCATGGGTTGAAAGTGTTAAAAACAATAACGCCAAAAAATTTTTTAGAACCTTTCTAATTGTACATAAGAACGAACTTGAGTATATTGTTGTTTAAAATCATCAGTCTTATAGCAGAACTACTTCCAAAAGAAGGAATATCAGGGTTAATCCCCAACTAATGCTGTAATCTGACAGTGCTTTTTGAAATCAGTTCAAAATTTTATACAGTTTTGGAAATATTAATGAAGTACCACACCAAAGCATGAAACCTCTCCAAAAACCTGAGTGATTCATGACTTGCAGCAGTAGGGAGTAGGGCATTTTTCAGAAGCAGATGTGTGGTATGGACTCCCAGAGATATCATTCAAGCTTTCATTCCCCCACCACTGGGAGGCCTAAACCGACAATCGCTGACTAGGTTTACATAACCTTTCCATACAAAATGACATGTGCAAATAAACCAGCAATCAACAATTTATGGGATATTAAGTTGGCTATTAAACATCTACTGTAGCGAGCTTGATCTGCCGGACTTGAATCTTGAAGGTTCTACACATTTGATTAATTCTGCACACTGTTTCCTGGTATGTTGGTTAATTGTGTGGATTACAGTTTTCAGAGGT